>BGPR01002459.1:25080-176783 GCA_013235015.1 Araneus ventricosus | reverse complement strand
GCACATAACTTTACAGAAACAAAACACCACTTTTAATTTCGTTAAAAAATGATTTTGTTGGACGCTATATCACGGGATAAAAAAAAGAATTTATGCACTTTCAACAATACACTTTTTATTTCTCTCAGCGTCACTTTTTTATTGTTGTTGTAACAATGTTCCTTAAAGTAAACGACTTCAACAATAAAATAAATTTTGAATTGCGCTGTAACAATGAAAAGTATTGTTATAAAGTATCCCAAACAATGAAAAGCATTGTTGTCAGTAAGTTTTTAACTAATATCTTTTTCACTAATTAAAATTTCGAAATTTAAATGGCCGAAATGGCTTCCCTGGATTATTCCCCATCTTTTGGTACCTTCCGCGCGCTTCTCCGTTCGGCGGTTCGTGAGAAGATAGAGGGACATACATACATACATACATACATACATACATACGTTTGTTTACCTTCGAATTTTAATAGAGTAGATTTTGAGCAATCCTAAAGGGATAATTAATGATGTATAAATTTATTTTGAAAAGTAATTTTACACAAATTTTTCATGTAACACTAAGAATGTTCTAGAAAATTACTTTTAACAAGTATTAAATACAGTATTTAAGCATTTTCATTGTTGACAATAAATATGCTTGCAATTATTGGTGAAAAGAAATTTATCGGGTGTTTTTGTACACTTTTATTTAGCTTTTGCTTGATTCCGAATTTTGAAGATGGAATTGTAATCGATTTTTCGCTCACTTTCTTATGTGCACGAGTTCCGAAATTTATTACACTTCCCTATTCTCGATGGTACGCACTATTTTAATATTTTGAGGACTTAAAATTCAGTTCATTGATTAAATTAAATTTTAATTCCAAAGGAGAGGCGTATCATGTATGTTAGTGAATTTGGGGAAAATTTTTTTATCATGATTTTATGATATTTACAATAATCTGTAATAAAGTAAGGACTAAAAGATAAAAAAAATCAAAATTTTAGAACAATTCTTCATAAAACATTAATAAATGGGTGTTTTTAAAAACTGTTTCTACAAAAATTATTTATCTGTAATACAGATTCTAAAATAAAAACTATCTTCTATAATATTTTTACAGTTCATAGTTTAAACATAACTCTGTGCGTCAGAGGTAATATCTTAGGTAGCAATTTGTCGCTATAGAAGCAACAACACCTATCTCAATTTTTTGAAAATTCAAAGAGGAAGATTCAAATGAATATTTCGCAAAACAATAACGAATGTTTATTAATTTTTTAAAGATCTTCTATGAACATGAGACCACATGTTCCAACCAGACGTGAAGAAAAAAATTAGAAATATTCGTTATTGGTTGCAAAAATTCATTTGAATCTTCCTCTTTGAAAATTAAAAAAACTGAGATAGGTGCTGTTGTTTGTTAAGCGATAAATTTGCACCTTTTACAAGAAAGCGAAAAGAAGTTCCAGAGAGCAACGTTTTGAATCGCGCATTTTCTGTTTTAAGATCGATTATCATTTGTTCTTTTCAACGCAAATGCGATATAAACATCAAAATCTGCAAAATTGGACTTGAGATATTTTACCTCTCAGGTGCAGAAATGTATTTTAAATTCAAGAAATTTTGTTATGAAAACTTCATTCAAATTTCCATATGTTCATTTCGCACATTTTAAGACTAGGAGAAACATTATTTTAACAGAATAAACAAGAACAAGTACTTACTCAGATGTATATCATGAAATGTCCAAAGATCTTTGATATCTCCGAAAACATTAAAAAAACTCGGCATCACCGAAGGAACTAACTTAGAATATTGCTTCCGCCATGATGAATATCGGATAAAAAAAACGATTATTCCAGCAAATAGACATACTACGTACAACAACATCATTTCGACAAAGTATTCAGAAAAGACGTAGTCCGAAGTCACTGAATCTTTATCCGAAAAAAATCAGCGAAAATTCTGAAATACAAATTGGGAGTGTGTTCTGTTGATTCTGAATACGGAATTGATGACTCTTACAGACATTCGAAAAGATTAAATGCAGCAAATATCAAGTAAATAAGATTTGTGTCATTTTTTTCCTGTATCTATAACCCCTTGACAATTTAATTTAAGACGCGAAGCTGATTTGTGGAATTCAAGCACGTGTTTTTTTTTTTGTTATGAAATGTCTTTTATCTCAAATTTGATAAATTTTGTGAAGTTTCTATGTAGACTTAAATGCATAAATACAGGTCGGTATTTAGATTAGATAAGTTGCAGGAAGTTATCTAATGTGAAGAAATTTGAAGCATATTGTTGTTACGTACAATGAAATTCTAAATGATAATAATAGTAAGATAACTAAAACAGCTCGACTTCCTTGTATGTAATAGAAATTTAACTATACATATTAAAAATTTCCCTTAACAATAATCAGACACAATACTTGGTACCATCTAGAACTGCTATATGATGCAACTTCCGACATTCTTAAAAGCATAAAATCGAAGATAATTAATAATAATGTAAATATTTCGTTTTCATTAATATTCTTCCTTTTGCGCTATTGCGTGTGATATCCACCAAAGATTATAGAAATGTCGATTCATCGGTAAATCCGTTTTGATAATGCATTTTGAGCATAGCGTGGGTTTAAATTTATGAAAATTAAATTATTGGTGATTGGAATTAAAATATTCTTATTCAGATCTCTGAAAGGAAAACAATTAGAGGAAGCGTTCTCTCCTCAGCTTTCATCTATTCTTTATGCTGAACGTCGCGTTTTATGCTTAACATCATACTATAGTATTGAGAATAGAGTATGCAAATCGGATCTCTTCTAGTTGGCTGATTGGGGACACAATTTTGTATCAATATACAATTTGGTTTTAAGACAGACCACATTTCAAATTTCAATCCTCTAGCTTGTTATGATTTTCAATCAACGTGTTCATATAAACACGGAAATGTAAACAAACAGATACTCTAGCCTTTGATGGCTTTAGTCTAAAATTCGACATAGATCTCTAACTTTGGTGTAAATATCGTGTCCTAAGATTATCCATCTTGCTTGCTGCTCTTTCCTGACATAGCGTTCACATAAAAACTAATGGAAAGAATACAAAAGATTGGCTAACAGAAAATCAAACTTTTGACGGACTTGGTACAAAATTCGATACAAAGATAGAATTCTATTAATAAAATTGCGAGCCAAATTTCATTTGTGTTTGTTCTTGTGCAGATTTTCAGAATCTTGTTCAGATGTTCACGGACAGACAGATTTTCCGTTGACAAATTTCTTAACTGCACATAAGTGTAAAGCAATCAGTCGAAAAGCACTAAACAAAAATTATATATGAATAATTTGATCAATTCTTTGTTTTTCAAAGAAACCAAAATATGAGATCCATTTTAAATTCACGCGGAAAATATTAATATTTAAAGCCAATCTAATCAATCAGATATAAGAGAGGGCAGAACAGAAAATTGTGTCACCACCATAAATAAAATAATTTAGTGTAAAAAAGCACACATTTCATTTTCGAGATTAAATGTTTTTCGTTTTTGGTTATTTGATTTTAAAAAAATTGCCATTTCCACATTAATTCTGTCATAAAAGGAAAACTCTAAAATTCTTTTATATATTTAAACGTATAATTTGTAAACACAATCATTATTATGCCAAACAATTTTTTTATTGAAATCATGAAAAAGTTCTTCTCTTCTATCAGTGTTTTTAAGAATTGAGAGAGAATTCTAATCAAGGGTTATTTCAAAGACACCGAAAAGAATTATCCGCCTTTTTTCAAAATATTGAATATAAAATTTATGTCCGTTCAGTAGCAAAGAGAGGATAAAAGATTTTTACAGGATGATTAGAAGTTTGAAGCGAATGAAATCTACATTGTTTATAATTATTAAATCTAGCATAGCGCCTGAACAAGTAACAATCAAGGGTAAAATTCTACTGATATAAAATCTGTACCACAATACAGAAAAGGTCCATTTTAAATAGCCTTGCAGAAACACGTGCTTGCTATTTGGATCAAAACACAAAGTGTTTGTTTCTAAAAACGCGCGGATATTCTTTATAAATTTTGAAACCGACTTATATTCAATAAAGTTTGAGTTAATGGAATTGATTACTTAAACAACTAAAAATTCCAACGGATTAATATTTCCATATGGACGAAAACAATGAAGTTTTGGATACTACAAGCTTTGAGTGTGTTATAATGGTCATAACAATTGTGTTTCTGAAATCAATGCCAAATGAAACTTGAAAGATAGTTTTTAATAACCCAGCAGAAAGATCTACGGAAACTTTATTAACTTAAATAACAATAAATAAATAAAATAACACTTCAAATCATTACTTAAACAACTACAAATTCCATCGGATACATACTTCCATTTAGACGAGGAGAATGAATTTTTGGATAATACAGGCATTGTGTGTGTTATAGTGGTCATGGAAACTGTATCTCTGAAATCA
Organism: Araneus ventricosus; assembly: GCA_013235015.1. NCBI lineage: Eukaryota > Metazoa > Arthropoda > Arachnida > Araneae > Araneidae > Araneus > Araneus ventricosus. The sequence continues at coordinate 172,324 of BGPR01002459.1, read as the reverse complement.
ATGCAAAATGTTACATAAAAGATGTCTTTTAATAACCCACCGAAGGGATTTATTAAAATTCTAAAATAATTAAATTATCAAAACAAATTACAAGATTTTTATTTACAAAATTGTTTCAGATGAAAGCCAAAATTGCACAGGAAAAAAAATTTCTTGAAAAAGATGAACATTTCAACCATAATCATTTATACACAAAATTTGTGAAGACTAGAAATACTTATTAATGCTGCATATCAGATTTAAGACCAGATCTCGGTCTAAGTTTGATTCTAATACGCACCGAACAATGGAGACCGATGTTCAGTATCGGTAACACTTTTTCCTTCGGGTCAGACATTCGACCGTGAAATTTCTTGATATCCAAGACAGGATGATTATGAGTTCTATTTCAGCAAATTTGTATTCTAAAAGACAAGACGCATTTCAGTAAATAACAATGATCGGACAAATTTTATATGAAAAATCTTAATTAAAATATTTAATGCAGATTACTGCTTAGATTATTTACAACCAATTCAGATGTCTATTTGTTTAAAACATTTTTATGGTTAACTTGTTTGATTCCATAAAATTCCTTTAGTTAAATTAAACTTAAAGCATTTTAGAAACAACTAACAATTATCGATCGAAGATGGGTTGAGGCTCACGAATATTTAAATATCTAAATATTTCTTCTTCGAAAGAAGTTTGGGCGAAAATGAGAGAAAAATAAAATACTCGGGTTTTTCCAAATTGTAAGAAATTACAAATGCAGCATTACTTAAAAAGGCTATTTGTTGACTTTATTGGAATAGGCACAGAATGAGGTGGGAAATAACATGAAACCAAATTACCAGTAAAAAAATCGGTTCCTGAAATCAGCACATATATAAAGTATATTTGAAGCATCATCTCAATTAACAGTAATAATGCAGATCTTACACAGCGTGCTTCAAAAACCAACGTAAAAATTGATATGTGCGGTGAAACAGAGTTGCTGGCCGAATTTCACATATTGGCCTTTTTCAGGACAACTTGCTTTTTTCAAAGCCCTTGGCTTTAAGAATTTAATTTTATTTTTGGCCTTTCTTTGGCTTTTTTTAGAATATTAGGTAATGCTTTTGAACAATAACTTTTCAAAATATGAAATTCGTTTTCTCCATGCTTCACTTTCATATTTTATAATACTGATGATTTTTTTATGTCATGCACGCATACAGCATATCCACTACCCGCTAACACTTTTTAATATCTATTGTTAAAAATATTCATATCAAAATAATCTGAACACAAGTCAATTGTTTTCATTCGTACGATATGAATCAAACTCTAGTCCATTAATCACTTTACGATTACTTCCAGCAAAATTTGCTTAACAGAGTTCTGATATTTCATTTGAGGGAATAGAATATATGCAGACTAGATATTCGTATAATAAAGATTTTCAGTAATATTCCAATGTTTTGCTATTGGGGGGCAACGAAGTGCGCGTAAGTGGTAGGGCTTCGAGCTGAAATGATCCTGTTTAGAAAGCCGATTACACTGATGATCTGCCGTGCATTAAATCCGCCGTAGTTTTTCAAACGTCTTCTTGTGGTGTGGTGCGGAAGTCTGGAAAGGGGCGCCAGTTCTGGTTTCGCTCTTTTCATATGACCGCCGTTCAGGCTTACGAGGTCAGACCCAAAATGGCCCCGCGTTCCTTCAAAACGGGAGGTTAATATACTTTTACCATACTGAACCGAGTATTGTGTGTAAATGCATGCAAAGGTTAATTAATTGAAGGTAAGGGAGAGAGGAGACATTTGCTTGGAAGGAAAGGAAAGAAGATAATAAAGAATTTAGTTTTCAAGCATATCGATACAAAGGAGTTCAGATTAAAATAAAAATGTGACAAAAAACGGATCTATTTCGATATAAATGGCTGTAAAAAATCTAGTAAACTCTTTTGACTACTCATTGACTTTTTTCACGTAATTTTTTTTCATAGCTAACTACTAATATTTATTCCTTGCAAGACATTTATGGTATGGCTTTTCAACATATTCCATTACTCATTAGAGTCTACTGGCTCTAGAATTTTAGACAATTTGGACTTTATTTTAAGCTTAAAATTGCTTTCCGTGTGGACCTTATCTGAGGTGATGGCTTTTATATTGGCGCTTTGTCACGCATCTCTATAAACTCAACAACTATGAGCTTTTTGCTATGTGGACAACTATGAGCTTTTTGCTTAAACTCAAATATCCAACAGCTACATAATAAAGATATCAACAGCTCATTGGCATCTTTACTATCAATTTCCAAATGTCATTGCTCTGAAAGCTTCTCTCTTTCATAAGCGATCGTGATCAGTTTCAAGCATTGTTCCCGACACATTTTTGAAAATGATTGCATAAATTCTCTTTTTAAATTGGTTCCCTCTTAATTTTGCATTTGTATAATGCTCAAAAGTGCGGAATATTAGAAGAGGAAGGGAAAAAGAAGAAAACGTTTTAATCGGGGTAACTAAGTCGAGATATTACTATTCTACAACATGATTGATTTTTTTTGATTTTATAATAAACTATTTCTAAGACTTCTTTGCATTAAATGAAAGCAGATATTTCAGGCAGTACATGGGTATTAATAATTTGATTTTAAAATTTACAATAAAATTTATAAAATGTTTATTAAATAAAAACATTTTAATGCATTGCGCATCAATATTAACTGCAAAATAAATTTTTGAATTTAATTATGTATGTATTATTTTATTTCTTAAAGTCATCTTTCAATGCCTAAAAGGAATGTAGAGCTTATTATTGAAAATCTGTAACTAATCAAGTGATATTTCTCAATTAATTTAATTCGCTTGTTTCTTTTAAATAATTTTAATTTATACATTTTTAGCTATGATTTTTCAACATATTCAAACTGCAACCTCTTTCGACCCCAAAGCATATTCTTGATCCTACTCCTGTCAGAAGATTTTTTGCAGCATAGTTTGAATGAAAACGCGAAAAGTTTCGAAAAAGAACATTTTCATGAATCTTCTACACAATACATCATATAATAACTGATACAATTTTAAATTAACTATTATACAGAATTTTCCCTGTGTTGCTGATTAAAAATATAAAGTTAAAAATATTTCTAGAACGAACAAAATGTTAAAAAAATGAGTTGTAAAAAAACAAGAACAAATTAAAAAATCCCTTTTCGGCAAGCTTGAAGGCAAAGGTAGATTCCTTTACGTTAATGTTACAAAAATAATGAAATATTACATATTGATCAATACAGACATAGCCAATGACTTTATTTTTTCTACACATTGCAGTATTTACGCTATGATTCTGTTTTCACATGACATTTAATTTTTTTTACTATATCAAGGTTTTATCATTCCATTTTTCATTCCAAAAAGTTATGATAGATTTTTCGGTCAGTACATTGGTCATTTTTTTTTATATCTCAACACATAATCATTCAACATGTAGGAGTCATAAAGAAATAAACAACTCAGCAGTGCAAATATCTCCTAGATAGCATTAAGCCAGCCTATCTGAAACAGTAGCAAGAAATTGCCACTTGACACGGATCAAGAACTACTCTCGATTTAAAAATCAGTTTATTTAATCTAAGTTACCATATAATTGTGCGAACGTTGCTTTGTCATATGCTAAAATCACATGGCATGAAACATTTAAACATTACTAGAATGGGCTCATTTAGAGAACCCCCTGGTTACAGAGATAATAGCCACTAAATTCTTAACACAGAAGAAAATAAAAAATTATTAAACATTGTAAGTTCCAAATTTAATACGTGTGTTTAAAGCATAGGATATTGTTCTCTCCAACTACTAGTTTGGCTCCTTTTCTAATTTATAGCAACCCTTTGACGCCGCCATCCTGCATCTCTGTCAGAATTAGAAGAAGTTGTTTGGTTTTCATGTCTGCACGTGTTATGAGCATTGGAGTTCGCCTATGTATTTCACATCATGTTTTTATTAGATATTGAAACGCATATCTACTCTACCACATGAGTAACGCATTGGATTATACATATTCAAGATTGTCTTAGTAGTTCACAACGCATTCACTTCATGTGTGACATCGCAGTTACCATGTTCAATTTTATTACTATTGTTCGCAACTGGCTCTTGCATGAGCATATTCAACTTATGCCAACAAGCAGCAGCCATTGAATTTATATCTGTATATATTGGAACAACCTGTATATATGTAAATAAATCGTATATTATAAATAATCAATACAGTCCGCTCAATTCGACGAAAAAAACGCAAACAGATATCAATGCAGCCATTTTGACAGGAAAATTTAAATCAGTTAAAAGCAAATACTCAAGCAGAAAACCCCCAAAACAATTTTAAAGTTAATTAGATGTTTTTCTATATAAAAAAGGATAAAGAGAACTCTTATATATCTTTTATGGCTATTTTATATTAAATTTATTAAACAAATTTTGTTGCAGCCATGTTTAGTTAAATATCAAATTAAAGTAATCTGGAAAATTAACTAATTATCAAATTAACTATTAAAATTAACTGTTTGATGAATTAAAATTAACTATTTACTTAAATAAAATTAAATACTTAATTAATTTTGACGATATCTTCACTAAAACCTTTTTTATGGCTTATAGTATATGCCAGCAATCTTAATCTTGTAATTATTTAATAATTATCTTAATTTAAATAAAAATTATTGTGTCTATGTATGTATGTTCCACATCTCCTCCTAAACCACAGGACTGATTTCAACCAGTTAGCACACTTTTTATTTAAGGCAAGAGAAAGTTCCCCTTCAAATTTTCAAAGCTCAAAATTTACTTAAAATTTCAGTTAATTAAAAATTAAGCAAGTCGTTTTTCCGCGATATCTTTGAAAAACGTTATCTCACGAAACTATTTTTTACACCTTCAACAAAAATGACAAAACTTTGACAAAAGTTTCATTTCCATACAATTTGTTTCTCTCATTTCAATATTTTTTCAATTAATTTATACGGAATTCGCAATAATATTCTTTATTGTTGAAGAACAAGCATAATTCGAATATATATATAGTTGCCAGAATACATTTACAGAATTCTGGACGAATGCTGAAAGAAAATTTTAAAAATAGACGATTAACAATTTATATCGGGACCAGCTAATGATTGATTTATTTTCATTCTTTAAATTGATGAATATTTACCTAGTTAATTTAATTGTTTCAACATATTCATTGAAATCTTTCTTTTACTTTAGTAATTGTTAACAAAATTTGAAGTAGCCATATAACAACTAATAATTTCTGAGAAAACGGTTGTTTTTAAAAATCGTTTGTTTCAATTGATATTCCCATTTTAATTAAAAACGTTTCAGATAAGAAAAAAAATTTGTGTATTATAATTTTTATACAACAATAGTTTTTACATTAGAAATATTAGACATGAAAGCATTTTAATCCGGAGCAAAGCCAGGTATATCAGCTTGTTTACCGTATAAAAAGTGGGAGTGAATGTGGCTGTAATTCTTGCTGTCAAAAAACTTTCAAAATAAAAGTAGTTTGTTATGATAAGGTGATAATTCCCCTAATTGAAAGTTTCTTTCTATCTTCAATCTTAGCAGAGTAATGGGGAAATGATAAATTGGGAGGGGGGGGGTGAATAGCGCTTTTCAGCTCATAACTTCTAAGCAATTTTAGCTGACAAAAACTTTTACTATAAAAGTTGTTCGTTATGATAAGGTGATAATTCGCCTAATTGATTTTTTTCTCTGTCTTTAGTCGTAACAGAGCTATGGGGAAATGATAAAATGGGGGAGGAGAATGAAAATGGCATTTTAGCTCATAATTTCTGAAAAATTGTAGGTATCAAAAAAGTTTCAATACAAAAGTTGTTTATTATGAAGAGGCAATAATTTGAATATTTTTTGTTATCATTCTATCTTCAATCGTAAAGGAATTATGGAAAAATGAAATTTTCAGTCCCCCACCATTTTCACCCCCTTTTAGCTGGTTAGCCCATCTACAAACTCAGCCAATATTTTCACCGACCTTGCAACATAACCCTCGCCGGTTAAAATCTAATCAAAATTACTCTAGTTATCGTGTTCACAAGATAACATGGGCAAAAGCGTTAGATGTATCGTCTCTACCAATACTAATACGGAAAAGAACATTTCGCCCTCTATTCTCATACGGATTAGAGCTGCAAGAATGAAAGCAGGTGGAAGAGACTGCAAATGACGAGAGCTTTCCAACAAGGGGTAACATGCATAGGTTAAAACGTACTTTAAGTTAGGGGGAAAGCAGGGGAAGGGTGGGAAAATCACTTTTCAGCTCATAACTTCTAAGCATTTGTAGCTATCGAAAAAGTGTAAATATAAAAATTGTTTGTTATGATAAGGCGATAATTCGCCTAATTTGAATTTTCTTTCTAATTTCAATTATAAAGGATTTATAGAGAAATGAAAATTTCCACCCCCACCATTTCCACCCCCTTTGAGCTGGATAGCCCATCTACGAACTCGACCGAGATTTTCACTATTCTTACAACATATCCCAAGCTGGTTAAATTTACATCAAAATTACTCCAGTTATCGTGTTCACAAGATAACATGGGAAAAAGCGTTATATATATATATATATATATATATATATATATAAACTTTTTAACGAAGGGTGGTTTTGGGTTCTAGGGGTCATGATCGATGAAGATCTGCAGAAATTTTCCGAAAGTCGTGTCATGAGAACCATTGCAATAGGTAGACTTCCTATAAGGAATCTACCTAAAAACAGAGAAAATTTCAAGAAACGATTTTTTCCCGGTTTTTACTAGTTAAAACAACGGTAGTATAATATTTCGTCATACGCTAGGTGACTAATTTCGGAAAGAAAGGCGTTTCAGAAAATTTTAAAAAATAATTAACAAACAAGAAAGTTAGACAGCAGCTTCAAATTGTTTTTACTAGAGAGGCGAATTATTTTACTTTACAGTTTTTTAAAACACCCTGTATGCAATTCAATATAACTATTTTTTTATTCATGTTGAAAGGATATCAAGTTATTTTATTACCAGGAAATTTCCGTTTCCCACTAAAAATGACACATTGTTGATAGTTCTCCGGACAGTTATATATCAGAGCTGTATCAGTATGTAGTACTTACATATCAATGAATGACACCGAAAGGCATGTAAAATGTCTCTTGCCAATTCAATTATCACTACCCTACCAGGTGAAAGAATAACCAAAAAGCACACGACTATTTGTGTGCCATTCTCGGAAGGGAAGGTGGCTGTCCTCCACCTTCCGTTCCAATAAATACGCACTTCTGTTTGACCTGTTACTATATTACAAATACTTTTTTAGAAGATCTGTATAAAAAATGTTAAAACTTTATTTCAATACATAGCATTCTGGGCAGATAATAATTAAAGAGCCGAATTGGAGGGCTTCAGCCCTCGCAACCCCACCGCTTGAATCCTCCCTTCATGTCGGCATGACCTTGTTACATTTGAACGACACTAGATTGGGATTGATCATTCGGTTTATTTGCCAGCTAGATTGCCATGCCTATCATGCCTTGACTTCTTCTTGATTCATTTAAAAGCAAAAGTGCATGAGACATCTCTGAATCTGATACACACATCCGAGATATGGCAAGTGTTTTCCAAAATATTAGGGTTTTCAGGCAGTACCGATGAGAAGCATATGTAATAGCTTATGGTCGAAATTTTGAAAACCTCCTGCAGAATTAATGATTTTTGCTAACGTCAAACTATTAAAATGTTTTATTTTTTCAATTCCTGTACTCTCTAATTTATTTATTTTGCACTAGCTCGAATTTCCGACCCTGCCGTGCTATACAATTACGAATTGTGTTTGGGCCCCTTACCCCTCCTGCAAGTATGCCATGCTCATGCTGAGTCACCCTGCACATGAATGCCTTCAGATGAAAGAAAACGGCTTACAGAATAAAGTAAACAATTCCATAAATATTATTATAAGAAAATATTTATCTATTATAAAAGAAAACCTCTGTAAGATAAAATCTGTTTCAACTTCTTATCCAAAATTTTTTATGTTTTCTCTGATTTATGGAAGACGAATTTTTCTTCTTCCTTAATTATGTTTTACTTTTTAAAATTTTTTAATTTATTTTAGCGCAAAATGCTCAAATTCAGTGACAAAAAACTTGTTGCACATATATTTATTTTGATATAAAGAAAAACAATAGTATTTACAGAAATAATTTATAAAACAAATCACCAGAAAAATTAGGCACGTTATTGACACATATGCTGAGGATGATTTAATTAGATTAATTTTAGAGAAAATGCTTATGTATTATTCAGATGACTTGTTTAGGATCATGACTGGCATATACAGTAAACAAAATATGATACTTATAGGAAAAATACAAATTTTAGTCTTGACGTTATTATTTTTCAGAAGTCACCACGTTTACAAATTGCAACATTCTTCATTATCACAGCAATAGTTCTGACTTTTCCGATTCACAGATGTTCTCCACCAAGTGCAATATAATTCACGCCGAACATTGTGTGCATGTCTACAAGCAACATTACACAATACTCTAGTAATATGGCCATTTTCTCTACGCCAATGGGGTAAGTTTAAGCGTGTTGAAGAGTAAAATGCTGAGGAATTCAATTTAAATTTATGCAGGTTTAGGAACAGATCTGGAGCTAATTCTGATTCTGATTTCTGCGTTTGGATGAATACCAATGTTAAGAATCGGCTTTACTTTGTCCATGGGGTCGAGAGATTGCACAGTAAAATTCCTCAAAATCCAGGAGAGGATGACTCGTAATTCCATTTCAGCGAATTTGTATCCTGAAAAAGAATGCAATTTTCAAAAAATAATACAAAATTTCAAAAATAATTCCTCCAAGCCGTACTGGTTGATAAGGCGAAATTAGAAACACTTACACATTATGTTTCATTAATTGATTACATCTTAGTTAATCATCATTCAACATTTTAAATCCTCAATTAATTAAAATTAAATTTCTGACTTATATCTGAGACAGACAAGTGTGACTTTAATGAGAAGCTAAAAGATCTAATTTAGTGTCATTAACCTTTGTTGCCACGATCTTACAATTAGGCCAGAGTTGTCCTAATTAAAAGACAAATTACGTAGAGAAAAAATTCTATCACATTGAAAAATCTATTGATTTACTATGGAAAGGTATAAGAATAAGAATAAGCTTACAGAATTATTTTGAAAATAAATTTTGAATTCAAACGTCTATTAGAAAATTGCTGACATAAATGTGTAATTAGTAGTCTTTAGATGCTATTAAACTGTATTGTTACGAACTCTGTAAACTGAACGTATTTTGGCTTCTTAGCGAGAGTTTTGGTGACAAATTTGGCGATATATTTGGAGACATATTTTTCACTTGCCGTCACTAAATTTCTACTCTTTTCTAGAAAATTCGGCAGTCTCCCGAGAGCATATAAAAGTCTCGCTAAAATCGTCGATAGTTATTAATTGCTGTTCTGCTGTCACTGAGTGAGTGTGACACTCGGTCATCGTTGTATTGAGAGAGACGAGGTTGCTGAATTTAGAAGAGAATCTAAGCCAATTTGCGCCGTAGTGTTTTGGATTTTTCCCGTGCTCTGTGAGTGAGAGAGCTTGAACTGTAGTTGTCTCTATTAAATACTGGATTGTTTTTGGATTTATCAATGTAAATAACAACAGTAAATAATTTTCTGTATGTTCCGTCTTAATTAAAGTCCATTCAATCAATATGTTCGATACCATGTTATGTAACAATATGTTCTGTAACTAATAACCAAATTTGCAATGTGTTTGTTGCAAAAAAATAGTTAGGCTTTCTGCCATAAAAATCAAAAATCGATTGAAACTGGAATCTGTAGAAATGATGCGGTGTGTTACTTGAAAGTTGATCCAATTCATTTTAAATAAAAAGTATGCTACAGCTTCTCCAATGCTAACAAATCATGACGCACATTTATATTTGCATATTGAAGCATCCAGAGCCCTCTACACAACTGTTTGGTGATTTATGTTGAGCCTGAAATATAGGTTTTTATAACGGGAAGGACCTAGCAATCTTGAATCGCGGTCAGATGACGAATGTGAAACTTCAACTCGCATCGCCTAGGGAGGCGTTTGACCCCCTAGGTATTATTTAACGAAAAACAGGTCCGTATACAAGGTGAATCTTCAGTTAAGCCGGGTTTCGAACCTGAAATTCTCCTGCTCCGAAGCCGAGGCATTACCACTCAAGCACATTGGCCATAACGGCCACCGTGATCGTATTTCCCTACTCAACATTTTTAACATTCCTGGCATTTCTTCCCACTTTTATCCCTAACAAAGATAACACCAAATGAGATATCGGAGTTTTATGTGTAAGTTCAATTTTGTACAGATTTCATCAATTAATATGAAATCTTCTGATAAGAATGCTTTCATTATTGGAATTTAACTTCTTTTTTCCAACTGGAAATTATTTTCATGACTCTTTTACTGTTTAGATGTGAGTTAAATAAATATTAACTTTATTAAGCTAATAATACAAATTTGGAAAGAATGAAAAATGTCGAATTGTAATTTCTTCTGAGTTATTGTACATTTAGAAATAAATTAAGCTACCCTCAAGTTTGAAAACTCAAGATAATTGTGTCTCAGTACTTTTTCTCTGAAAGACTTACCAATGCAATTTCTTGGACCAGCAGAAAAAGGAATGTAAGCAAACTCTGGTATGTTCACACTATTTTCAGGAGAAAATCTGTCTGGGTCGAATTTCTCAGGATCCGGAAATACATCCTCATCTCTGTGCAAACTGTATGCAAATATTATACACGCTGCACCTTTTGGTATTGGGTAACCGTCTGAAAAAACCGCAGAATTCAGCAAATAAAGGAAAGTTTTATTTATAATACAGTTCACTCAGAATCACGGGTTTTACATTTTTTAAAAACAATCTTGCGTCAACAGAATCATATTTTTATTACCAACATTTATATAGACTAGAGGTCTCCCAGCCGTATAAATTCGACCGTAATTCATTAAATTTTTAAGTTTGAACGTTATTGAGGTTCTTTTGTCAAAGAGTATGCCTCTATAGTCATTGCATATAATTTGATTGAATTTTGTTCTATTACGTCAGCTGCGAGCATGTACAAATACGTCATTATGCATTAATTTTTGAATTATTTCAAAAATGCGAACGATAGGAGAAATGAGGTACAGCTTGGCTAAGTCATATTGAGAAAACTATAACGCGTTTATTGACATTTCCTTGGGGTTTTTTATTGCTATATTGGCCAGGTTTCACCAAGGATACACAGTTAATTTGCCTATCTTTTTCACATTATATAAAATTTAAATAAAACATTGGTACAAAAAATGAAATAAAGAATACGTGCTTCGTATTTTTTATATAATTTTTATTGAAACAAAAAAGAAACGGGCGGTTAAAAAAATAAAGGGTGTGCAAATGTTGACCACAGACTTTTATGTGTTCGACATTTAGTATGAACGTAAAAAATGAATGTTTTATTTTACTTAATTTCTATCAGCATTACATAAATTTTATCTTTCTGCACTCTTTATCCATATGAACTTTAACTATGCCAAATCTCACACTCCTCCGTGAGCTCAATTTGCTTAAATAGGGGTACAAATTTTTCTCTTCACGTATTAATATATAGATCTGTTTAATAAAGCTAATTTTACTTTAAACTCTCAAGATGCCGTGAATGATTATGATGGTGCAGATAAAGATGTACAAAGATGCTTTATGCTTTACTCCCAGGACTCTTCATACACTTCATTTTATAATTACAGTGAAGCTAAGCGAATTCGAACTATTTTAATTCGTCTTCTTCTATAATTCTATCTCTGATCTCATTGATTTTCTATTAACTATAATGCTTATAAATAATGTTTGTTTTAAGTACAGCTGGATTCTCATTTTCATTTTCGTCAAGTCATATTCGAATTATACAAGTTCCATTGCACCACCGCATGCATTTAAAACAGTCAATCATCTCCATATTTAAAATTGCAAGTCCCATTATGCATTCGAAAAAATAGCATAGCATATTTTTGACCACGGTCACGTTTACCCGGAAGGAAATGTGATATCTTTATAAAGAGTATTATTCACACCTACTATGTACTAAACCATCTGTAATCTAAACAAGTGGATGGCCCGCACATGTTCAATACATTTTGCCAGAGTGTTCAAATTTTAATTTAAACGCATACAACAGATCAAATTTAGTTCCATCTCTTCATTGAACTATTTCAGAACGATTCTAGTTTACAAATTTTTACTTTTCTAAAATGTATGGATTTATTCTCAAATTTAAAATTTATTATAAGTTTTTAAATTTTACTTCTTTTAAAAATTTTAAAAATAAGGGTTTTGCCTTGAGAAGGCACATATCCAATAAACAACAGTGAAATCAAAGCATAATTTTAAACAGTTGAAATTTTTTCCAGTGGTTTATTCAAACACTAGACCAATATATAACGCAATGTTGAAATTTTCTATGGCGTGCATGGGTCAGAAACGCGGTGTGGCTGTGACTATGAACTTATTTATGAGATACAATTAAAGTAGAATGATATTTATATCAATTTTTACATCATTTGTACTTTCTATGAATAATATAATAGGTAGTTTCTGAATTTGAAACCAATTACTTATCTTAAAATAACAAAATAAAATTAATAGAATGTTACCACTTTTGTTAATTTCATTATAATATCTATGTTGAACAAATATTAAACTATATTTTGAAGTATACGGTGACAGTTCCTAAATTTAAAACAACTAAGGTTTTATGACTTCTTTTAGCTTTTAAAATCAGAAATATGATCTACACTTCCGTTATACTCGCAGAATTAACTTTCATAAACTTCAGAACAACTCTCCATCCATACGATGAATGGTCGAGAATATGATAAAATGCTATATATGGAGAATAGAATCGCCTCGTTGTTAAACGAGATCCCCGTACTGAAGAAAAAGTAAAAAACTTCCCGAGAAAAAAATGTAGTAAAAATGTAATAAATTCAAAATTGCTTAAAATTTTGGACTCATCTTGAAATGAGAAACCATCATCTTACATATGCATTTGATTCAGCGAAAGATTTTAAAAATCCGAGTTGGTTTCGAAGATAAAATAACTGAGGAAATTGTAAGCTCACTTACTGATGTTAATGTCTTCCGGGGCTTCTCTGGCAAATATTGGAATACCTGGATACAGTCTAAGGGTTTCCTATAAAAATGATAAACTAAGATTTTAAAATTGTTATTCTTGTATCATCGACAATAAGCATTGTTGTATTGATAAATAATGTTTACTGATTTATCATAAATTACCCATCGATTACCTAATAAAATTACCCTAATTTAATCGACCATAAATATTCCATCTGAGAATATAGCTAAAAAATAACTACTGCGTCTTACAGTATACTTTGTGTAGATAATAAGGCAATCAGCGCAAAGGAAACTGGCAATTTCATTTTCTTAAGCGCCGCTTCGCATTATTGAATATTCAGGTTTATTGCAGTTTTTCAGTCTCTAAATAAGCGAATATCTACATTTCCTTCGAGGAAAAAATCCTTATTTTTTATATGATAATACACAGAAAAAGGAATGCTGTAGCAATAACGAGAAACGAGGACAGTCAGTAATGTGTTTGTTTTAAAATATACATACACCTAACGTTAATGATAATATTTACCAATAAGATTATTACGTAATTATTAGTTGTTAAAACAAAAAGCTTATTTTAAACTAGGTTTCAACGCAATTTCCTCCGTAAATGTTGCACTTTAATAAGAAGGGTACAGGAGGAAAACGATGAGGTACCTATTTTTCTAGTCTCATTGTTACCGCTCTTCTCAAGTTCTCCTGAACACGGAGATAGCAATTCATTATTTTAATTACTTATATTTGGTAAATCATGATTTCTCAAACATATTTTCAAAAAAGCATCATCAGCATATTTATATGTGTACTAATAAAAATGGAGAATATATGTACGTTTCCTCTGTAGGGCCAGACCACTTCAGCGTTTTCATTTTATAATTTCGAAACATTTTCTACTGCAAGAATTATTTTCACACCGTCCAAAAATTTAAAAAATGATCTTTTTCATGATACCATTTTAGTTGAAGTTTAATTTTTTTCTACAATTTTAACATTACTTTCCTCAGTTGCCTAATTTTTGAAATGCATAAATCTGATGCAATTTTATCATACTCCCCGTTCCTAAACAGATAACTTGCAAGTGCAACCAGTGAGCTAAAGGATGGCTTAGCTTCAAACTCGAATTTCTACACTGGACACATCTACTGATAAAATATTTATAACTAATTTTTGTTCATCAGCATGATATAAAAACCCAAGCTTTAAATTATAGAAATTATTTCGTACATTATGCTACAACAAATTCTTTTTGAAAAATTATATATAGTAAATTGTAGAATTTAAATAGTGGTAGAAAATCTTTTTATGTCCTTGAATGTGTCTATGAGAAATGAATAAAGATATGACTGATTCTATGTGGAATTTCGTAAAATAAAAGTGAATAAATTATTTCGTAAGTAAATTGCCAATCTTTGAAGCGGCCTCATACCGGGGTTTAACCTCAAATAATTCCGTTCAAGCCAATGTATTTATTATCATGAATTGTATTTTCCTATGCTGCAAACATCATATTGTAACAGGGAAGTTAAAGCAAAGAAATCGCACGAATTAGACAAATATTTTCATATCAACATGATATTCTAAAAGGTATGTTTCAATTTTCTAAATTTTTCAGGAAACGAAAAACAAAGTTTCCAATCTTCTGGACATTTCGAGAAAAATGCTAAATCCTTTATTTTTATTGTAGTTAAATGTATCTCTATTAATAATAAAAGAGTCTGTGTGTCTATGTGAGTGCTTTGGCGCTTTACAGGACAGACCGCTGGATCTAGATCTACGAAATGTTGCTGAAATACATTTTGGAGGGTGGAAATGTGCTCCTCGAAGCACGGTTTTTGAAATTTCAATTAGGATTTTAATTAATTAAAAATTAAGCAAAATTTTAACGTTCTTCCTTAATAATTTCCTAAAATATTTCAGCACGAAAATCATTTTTACGTCATCTGAAAGTGCAAAAAATCACTTTTTGAATGACATCAGTTAAGTTGCCATTCAATTTTTTTTATTTTAATAAATTTTGTAAAAAAAAAATTAGGCTAATTTATAACAATACGCTTTTAATGCTGCAACGCATTTTAAACCGTTTTCATTGTTTAAGCAAATATTTAATTGCGTGTTTCTATTTCAGTGTAGAAAGCTGAAGTAATATACAAATAAATTTTGCTTTTTTCTTTAATTTCATCCAAATTGTGTGGAATCTGTGAACCAAGCTCCAGAGATATAACGTACATTAAGGAGTATATCCAGTAGGTTGAATGATTATGGTTGCAACATTTTCATTCTTTTTCCAGCATATTTTAATTCAGCTAACATGCCGCTGGCCATACATTGTGCTGCGCCATTTTAATGTAGAAATCAAATTCATATTTTCCAAGAGGAATGAAAAGGGAAGATGGCGACGACAATGTGCATTTAGATGTTATATGAATGATCAGTTATTTCACTCCATTACGGACATATGAGATGAATAGATACAAGGCCACTAAAAAAACATAGGTTAAATATCTACCAGAATCTGAGGTATAAAATTACGTTGTTAAGCTAACCATGAATATGAAATGATTCAAGATTGAATTGAAATCGTATTCCCGGTGAACAAGCTGGTCGCTGAAGGCGGCTAGTAGGCAATACAGCAAATCTCTTTCTCATGATTTATCAAACATTTATTTTAAAAGCAGTTGTAGTACATTTATATCTCTCCTGAAAAGATGGCGTATGTGTGAGCGTTTGCGCATTGTAGGGAAGACCGCTGGACCTAATGCAAAGAAATTTGGAAAGAAACATACTTTTAAGGGGCAAAAGTGTAATTCAGGCTATTTTTAAAAATTTTTTTAGAATAGTAATTAATTAAGCATAAATAGAATTTTTGTGATTTTAATTGATATTGAAGAAAAAAATTATACGACATAAATTATTTTTAAACGTCTCAGAATTCAATTAATTTTCTTCTCTACGAAGGCTGTTTAGTTGCAGTATAATGTTTTTATTTATATTGTACACATTATTAATAATATTTTCATTTGTATTTTCCAACTATATATTTCATTATTGTCATGATATTCAATTTTTTTTTTGTTCTTTAAAATATTTTATCTTTTATTTTGCATATGGACCATTGCTGACAGCCATGTTAGGAATATTTGGCTTTTTCTTGCGTATTCAGAACGCTTCATTTTAAAACATAATTTTAGTAAAAATTTTTTTTAGTTTTATGGTAATCACAGAAAAGGTTTAATTTCAAAAGTAAGCAATGATAAAATATTTTTTATAATTAATAGATTTATAAACAGTAATTCTCTTTTCTAATTTATAAACTAATGAACAAAAATATATTATAGATCTTTTAGGTTGAAATTTTCCTTTCCTATTGTAGTTTATTGACTGTTTTGTTCAATGAGTATAATAAAATTCTCGAATATATTAAAAAATATGGAACATTGTATATTTGGTTTACCTTGGAATCTCCTTCTTCAAAAGAAACCCTTCTCCATTAGCCAAACTGGCGGCGGAATCAACTTTTAACTTGGAGCATCATCATTTTTTCCCGTAAGCTTTCGAAACCTCATCGTTCTATTTTAGTTCTTCAAATTTTGAAACGTGTAAATATAATGAACATTTAACATTTTACCTGATTTTAAATAGATATCATAAAACTACATGTTGATGCGCTTTGCTCTTTGTATCAATGTGCACAAGGTGTCTTTGTACTACATCGATAAGGTTCTATAACTTTGCAATTGACATTTCACCCTGTTTTGTGCCATTTTCGATATGATAACTCTAACTCCGAAGTTTACCACCAGGTGGTGCTGTAAATAACTTCATCGCACAGCGCACGGACGTTTTACTATACCTAGACACTACTTTCGTGGCTATAGCTGCCGTCTTTCTGAAATTATGGGGCAGTGACCTCTTTTTAAGTGGCCACCCTGTATATCCAACCTCAATGCGTATTGCAGAAATTTGGATAAGCTGGCTGATCTACTGCTTACCATTACCAGACTATTATCTTTGAAACTTTCATAGAGTTTTTTAACTTTTATATTCTTTATATGGCATTAGTGATTCTAGACGGGGCATGTATTATCCTTTTCATTACTATTTCCTTTTGATTCAATGGATACTACGGTAGATAAACTGTATATTTTTCCTACGCCATCTTTACATTAATCGGACTTCATATTTTTAGCATTTTTTGTGTGTGTCTGTCGGCTTAATTCGTAAGCTGTCATTATTGATATTTTATAAACATGACAACGACAGTCAGAACATTCAGAAAGACTCGATTCTACACGAATTGCTAAAGACCAATTTGCAGAATTCAAATTAAACAGCAACTAATAGTACTGAAAGCAAGAGCTCTGTGGGCATTAATGGTAGCCTATCCTTTCCATTTTCCGCACATATTGGATGATATATAAGTTTATAAATTGCTAAAATAAAAACCTCTGCAGAGACAGTTTTTATCAGCGATTTACAAGTACTCAATATCAAAATCTTCAGTCTCGAACATAAAATTATTTCAATACATTTTAAAATTTCAAGATTAATCCTACCTTTAATACACATTCAAGGTACTGAAGATCTTTGAAGTCATCTTCCGTAACGGGCCTGTCAATGTCATCTCCAAACACTCTATCAACTTCATCGTGTATCTTAGCTTGAACTTCTGGGTGGTGTCCTAAGAGGAATAAGGCCCATGAAATGGTGGTCCCAAGAGTTTCGTGACCCTGTTTATAAGGTTAATTCGATCAATAAACAGCATTGAACTATGTAAAATTGTACATGAGAGATAAGCATCAAATATAAACAGAGCGGATATTTTTATTTATTTCTGAAAAGTGTGAGAACGCATTACATGTAAAGGCATGTTTTGTTAAGAGTTTCAAGACTCTGTTCATAGGAGTAACACAATTAATAAAAGAAGCAGGGAAGTATATAAAATTTTATACGATCGGAACATTTCAAATTCTGTTTAACACAGATGCTCTATTGTACTTTATAATTTCATTTGAATCGGTAATAATGAGTACTTATAATCCTGAAAAAGTATTTTCGAACATTAATTTTTACAATAAAGTATTCGTAGAGCTGATCATAAATCTAAGCCATAGCCAGCCTTCACTATCATGATATTTCGCTTCGCAATATGATGCTCTACTTTTTATAGGAATAGAACATCATTCTAGAATAACACATTATAGTTAACTTTATAAATGCTAATTTCGCTCTTTTGACCGAAATTATTTTTTAAAATTCGAATTGCTTAGTTTCCATTTCATTGGATAAAAACTGATTTAATACTTGTAAAATAACAATATATTCTTTAATAATACTTTGATTAGAATGGGTTATATTGAAATTTCAACAATCATAGCCACCATAGCTTCATACATGTCGGAATTTAACATTGAAAGTGGCGAATCTGGGGGGAGGGCTATGGGTTTGCAGCCTCTCTCAGAGCTATGCCAAAATTCTTGATTGTGGCAACATTGATTTCTGACTTGACGGACTCGGAAAAATTTTCCTGTCTTTGCTGTCATTCTATTAGTACTTGTAGTGTTAACTCGGTCGAAAACATATTTTGGTTTGTTATTTTATTGGATTTTTATTAAATGATTGAAAGTATTGTAGCGTCCTTTGTGATTCTTATTGTCAGGTGAGTGAAATTAACGTGTTTTGACTTTCATAAGCCATGAGGTCACGAAGATACAAAACTTTCATGACATCAGCCCCTCCCATACCAAAATCCTGGATTCGCCACTGAACATTGATGTTTTAAAAGTGTTTCGAAAATATTACAGTTTGTTTCAAGTTTCAAAGGAAAGAATGCATTTCTATGTGCACTTAAGGCTATGAGCGAATGCAGATAAAGAAAATTCAATATCTAATTTTAAAAGAAACAGAGAGATTGAATATCAGTTGCAATTTGTTGCAAATTGTAATGCACTGAATTATATATACAACCGTACAAAAATAATGATATTAGAAGTCAATAATTTTTATGATGATGAATTTTTAATGGAATGAATGAACCTATGAAGATTTAATAAAATTATTTATCAGTAGAATGTTAAAATTATGAAAATGATGATACCGCTATAAGAAAAAGGTCCACTTGTTCTCTGATGTCTTCCTCGCTCAACTCCTGCGACACGCAGTGCTTCTCTAACAGCAAATCCAACATCGCTTTGCGCTTTCCTTTGAGAGTAATTTTCTCTCCCTTTAGAAATCTGTTCCTCTTTTCTTCAATTATCTGTTAATTTGAAAAAAAAGGAATTTTGAAGGAAATATGATGCAGAAAATGCATTGTTGGAACAACATTAGAATTTTTGAAATTGTGAAAATTCCGGTAATTTTATTCTCCATGTAGATATGCATTCCACTATTTTTCGATTATTTGTCCATGTATAAATAAAAAATGTAGCCAACTTTTGTTTATCACAGAGTAATTAATGTTAGATTAGATGTCACAACAAAATAGTCTAACGCAGTCGTGTTCCAGCATTTCAGAAAGAAACTTATCCCATTTTGTCTACCATCTGCGAACTGATTGAACTTCACATAAACAAAATTTTCTGTTTCTAACTTTTATTAGTTTACTTTACAATTTTGTGAATTACAGTTAAAGCAATTCAATAGAAATTGTACTCAATATTTTTAATTTTAGAATCTTCAAGAATTTCCTGTGGTATTTTAGGAATATTGACCAAACAATAATTTCTCTTCAACATTTTATTTTACCAATTTCAAATTCAGTAGCATTGCAAATATTTCTGTCACTAACCCGTTCATATCAGTCTTCCGAAAATCTTCTCCCTCAATTGTTCTTATCTTTTAAAAATTCTAATTTGGACTAGATATACATCATAGCACTACGTGCATAAACCCTATATCCTATGAAAGTTTCAAGATATCATCGAAATGCCGATAAATATAGTGTTAAACTGAATTCTAAAGAAAGATTTTAAAAGTTAAAATTAAGTCAACAGCCAATTATTCCTAATAAAATTAAATAAATGCATGACAAATAAAATTAAATATAATATACGATTATACATGTAATGTAATTTAACTAATCTTTTCAAAAGAAATTAAATAAATGAATGGAAAATAGAATAAAATGAAACATTTGAAATGTATGAATATGTACACTCACGTACAAAAGTTAAGCAACATTCTAAGATGCGAAAAATTTCGAGTTAATATGAACACAATGGTTCGCAATCAGTTGTGGAAAGTCGTAGGGAATACGGAGCTCACATTTTATAATTAAAATCTCGTCGCGAGGGCATTTAGAGGCCGACCACAAAGTGATGGAAACGAAAAGGTATTTCAACTTCTTCAGTTTAACAAAAAGCTGATAATGAGTTGAAGCTTTCATCAATGTGTTGTTTCATGTGAACAGTATTTACATGAATCTTAGCAAAAATATCACGAATATTCTGGAAGACATAAAGGTTTCTTTCAAAAATCCCAAATTTTCAGGGTGTGTTTTCCTTGTAGCATGCAGAGTTTTTAAAGAATTATACGGTACTTACAGAATATATGACAATATGTTAGAGAAGCATTATATTAAACTTTGATATAAATACTACTAATATTAGAGAAAATATGAGCATTTGCAGTAAATAAAATTTTCACTGCGCATATGCAAAACGTAGTGTAATTTTCCTTTTATAAATTGGAAGCCACATATATAGGGCAGCTTATATAAAAATTCCAGTCGAATACCGTAAAGATTCTTCTAATTTGCAACCTGTAGCTTATAAATACATTAGGTTGCAAATATATATGTAATAAAGTGCGCACATAATGGTATTTACATTCTAAACATTATACGTGCCACGACAGCATGCATATTACATAAGCAACAACTCTTTAAATCTTTTTTTCTAGCCGAAGTACAAAGTATGAGCTGTTCCAAATTTATTACACTAATTGGTCTTATTCCAAACTGGATTATAGCACCTACTATTTTCAAAAATAAGCATGCTTATGTATAATAGTTTGTGCGTAATAAATTTTTGTGACCAGAGAAATGCTGAACGTTTATGCAAATGTCTACCATATTACGAGAAAAAATTATTTATAATATTGATTGTTAAATTAAAGCAAAATTTACTCAATATTAGCAGTCTGAAGTTAGAAAAAATAGTTTAATGAGAAAAAGATAACAATGGTAATCTTACGTTCCTCGTGACCTGATGCAACACTTCCAGATTTTGTTTCATATCTTTGCCCATTTTAGTCCTCCAGAAGATGAAATCTGGCCACAGCCAAGGATAATAGATTCTTGCCATGTATATACTTGCAATCCTTTAATAAAATAAATGTTGCTGTGTTTCTTAAATAATTTCAATAATTGAATATTTATTGGTGATAATAAATGAGCAATGATTACAAATGGATTAACTCTTTTTTTTAAATTTTTAAAAAAATAAATGTGTGATAATAATCAGAATACTGTATATACAGGGTTGTTATAATTAAAGTTCGCCTATTCAGAAGACCCAGAGCTGATACTATGGCTCCAAACGGAACAATGTTTCATTAGTATAGGATACAAGTGATGCGTTCTGTGAATGCCAAATTAAAAGAGAAAGAAAAAATAGATAATATTTTGTCAATAGGCGGTGCGGCGTCATTATCTGCTTTTACAGATTTTCTTAATAGTGAAATTAAATACGAGGGTCAGTCAAAAAGTTAGTTACACTGCTTGAGAAAACAAAACAGAATCGAAATTTTACAACAATGCTATATGAACACTGAAGTTCCATACAAAAGCTACTTTTGGACATCGCCACTTCCTTTATTTCAACATTTGTCAAAGCATGGCATATTTTATTCCATGTCTTCCGTCCAAGGTACAATAATCATCGTTAGGTTAAGCACAATTTTTACGGAATTCAAGATGCTCTACAACAATCTTATGCACACTTCCATGCAAAATATCCATTTCATTTACGATTTCATCTACTTTTACGCATCTTTTTCCAAGAATGCGTACATTCATGCGAGCAACGATCTCAGCATTTGTCGAAGTTGGTGGTCTTCCCTCGCAGTAACCGTCATGATCATCGATGCGTCCGTTCTCGAACATGTTGCATCACTTTGCAAAACCTTGACGCGATATTGCGTTCTCACAAACACTTCGTACAATAGACAATAAACTTAGGTGCAGTTACACCTTTTTGCCGACAAAAAACGAATCATTCCACGCTTTACAAACTTGGACGCCACCTGTAGCTGTTGAGACATGTTCGTGGCTTATTAGCAGACAAATAAAAAATGCCCGTCCAAGCCGCTACTTCAAGAGTTGCAGATAAATGTTTGCAGCGTTGACACAAAGTTTCAACCAAATATGTTATCAAGTTTTTTACGAAGGAAGTGCGACTAACTTTTTTACTGACCTACGCAGTTTATTTGAACTTTTTAGTTTAGTTATAAACGCTACAGAAATGAAATTTTGAACGTACAGTGATTTTTGCTTTAAATACCGTTTTTTTTTCCGTTTTGGTTTTGCAGAGCGCAGAACATATTTTGAAAAAAAAAATATTTTTTTTCTTTCCGTTGAGAATTACATTTCGGTTGTGTTTGTAGTAAAAGAAAAAAAAATTAAACGAATAATTCAATTTGCCTTCAGTGGTAAGAAAATCTATAATAGACATCGTAGGAAATGTCACAACGGCACCTATTAACAAAATTTTAATTATTTACTTTTTTTTTGTTTTTATAGAGAGAATTAAGTTTCTTTAGCATTTTAAGTAAATACAATCAATGTTGTAAAAAGAGATATTTTAGGGTTTGCTTTTATTTTCGAGAGTTTCGATTATTTTTGCTACATTCCCGTTAAATTTCATATTGCTTATTTTTTTACAACCTTAACGATTTCTAATGTTTTCAATTCCAATTGAACACAACTTACTTCCGCAAGGATTTCAGATATTGTGCGTCTTCATTCTTCAGTGCTCCAAGCGTAACACCAAAGATAGTTTCTATGAAAGGTTAGACAAAATTCAAGTCAAAGCCTATTAAATTCTGTGATTGTCGAGAAAATAAATTATTGTTATTCAATAATGCTATTTTTAAATCTATCCTATTAAAATTCGAAGGTAAACAAACGTATGTATGTATGTATGTCCTTCTATCTTCTCACGAACCGCCGAACGGAGAAGCGCGCGGAAGGTACCAAAAGATGGGGAATAATCCAGGGAAGCCATTTCGGCCATTTAAATATCGAAATTTTAATTAGTGAAAAAGATATTAATTAAAAACTAATTGACAACAATGCTTTTCATTGTTTCGGATACTTTATAACAATACTTTTCATTGTTGCAGCGCAATTCAAAATACATTTTATTGTTGAAGTCGTTTACTTTAAAGAACATTGTTACAACAACAATAAAAAAGTGACGCTGACAGAAATAAAAAAAATGTATTGTTGAAAGTGTATAAATTCTTTTTTTTATCCCCTGATATAACGTCCAACAAAATCATTTTAACGAAATTAAAAGGGGTGTTTTGTTTCTGTAAAGTTATGTGCCGAAAGATGTAGATTAGTTATGTTAGTGATTTTAATCATTATTCATTGATTTGATCAAGTTTAAATATTTGTAGAAGCTTCTATTTTAAGCTGATATTTGGAAGTTACTATTTTTGCTTTGTTCAATTCTCGCTTTTTCCGATGCCTAAAAGAAAAAGAGGAATTACAGGGGATGTTGCCAGTAGACGGGAGGCAATTAGAAAACGTGAAAGGAGAGTTGTTGAAACTGAAGAAGAAAGAAGCCGCCGATTGTCAACTATGGCACAACGTGGGCAGGAGAGAAGAGCCGAGGAAACAGAAGAACAAAGAAAAGAGAATACGTTTTGGGGGGAACGTAACGTTTACGTTAGCGACAATATATGTAAAAAAATAAATCGGAGGCGGGCATATGAAAATTAGTAATAAAAAGACTAGATTTGTGTGTGAAAGAATATTTACATTTCTTGGAGAAAGTAAGTGACAATATTTGTTGAAAAAAAACGGAGCCGGGCATATGAAAAAATATGGATCCGAAGGCCTCACGTGATCTCACTTCTCTCCGCCCGGGAATATCCCATTATTCAAGATTGCCCGTGCAACGCCGGGTCATGCAGCTAGTAATATCAATAAAAAATAAATGAAAATTCCGATGTTATCGTCAATTGGTACTGCAGCAGAGCATGGGTATATCGGAATTTTGAAGTTCCCACAAAACGAAGAATACACAGGTACTCCCTTTGTAAGCTGACGGTTTGCCTTAATTTCACTTCTAATGAAGGGGACGCATTACTTTCTCGACATTTTTTTATTCAGAGTATTATTGCAAAAGTTTTGATACTATTGAAACTTAACAATCATATAAAGTTATCTTGAAGCGAAAAAAATCATTTTGATCAGCCTGTTTAGATGAAATTTTAATTTTTTTAAAGAAAAGTTCAATTTTTAAAATTCCCTATTACTTTTTTAAATATGAATATTTTTGTTTGAAATTTTATATGTAGGCTCACTGAAATATATTACACAAAATTCTGTAGAGAGTTGAAGTTGTATCTAATATTTGCTTAAACAGATATTTTTTTACTGTATTTTGTGTTGAATAATGAGGAAATTTAGCAGTACGTCAATTTATATCTTTTATGTAAATACAAAATTCTCAACAGAATGCTTATTGCATGCACAGTTTTAATACATACTTAACAATAAACGATTGCACAAAATTTTTAAAGCTCTGCCTTAAAAAGAAAAAAAAATGCGTTGGCATTTTGAAAAAATGAATGTGAAGAAAAGTCCGACATGGAGAAATAGTCATTCAAATCATGCATGTTTTTCATTGCCATCGCAAATAAAAATCTAAATAACTTCTGGTATACTAAAGGTACAAATTCGCTAATTCGATACAATAAATAGAAAGATAAGAACAACGAAATGAGCAAATAAAATGAAAATTCATATTTTGGCAATTTTTGGGTAATGTGTCCCCTGAAGTCTATTCAAAATAGCGTCATTCGGTATGGAATTGGGAGAATCTTTGCAATATAGTCACTAGAAAGCATAACTCTGCTCAGTTCAAATGAGTGACGTATCGAATTGTTGTTGATAGACCTTACTCAGTACCTTCACGAATGGATTCGAGAATTAACATTGATACTTTTTTTCGATATTTTGATATTTATCTACATTTGCTCCACAATTCTGAAAGAAAGCAATATGGGACTATTCAGATGTTAAGTTAATGGATTCTATAACTAAAATTGTGCCAAAATTATTCGTGTTGGTACTAAAAGTTTCCCAACTTGAAATAAAATATTTGAATCGTATCTTGTGGAAAGAAACTGTTTCAGATTGAATACTAAAGCATCTAATGATTACTTGTGCGATCTAAGCGGCTGCTATTTATAATAGCGGTTGTTTGTAAAATAATATAATTGAGATTTAACACTTATCATGTGATATACGTGACGGATAAAATATAGAGATTTTAGAAGATAATTCTCTTTCTGTAGTTCCTTAGAGAAACTGAAATATTTATTTGTTAATTATACTAAAGATTAGTATTACAGTTTGATTAAAGATTATTATTAAATATATAATGAGATAAATATATGTTTGATTTTTAAAATGAATTGTAAGTTTTCTTTCTGTAAAAGAAATGCGAAAGCTCATTTCTTGTTCTGTTTATGTCTTTTTTTATAAAATTTGTTTCTTTAAATAAAATTTCATATTTCATGATTGACAGCTTAGAAAATAAAATATGCAGAAAAGTACTCAATAAATAATTTGTATCTGCAACGCTTGAAAGTTTATTCAGTACGTTGATTAGAAAGATTTGTTAAAAATACTTTTGCATTTCCTTTGCGCTATAGAACGCATTTTCTGTGATCAAGGACTCCAAAAATAAATATAAAATAGTGAATTTTCTTATCTGTGATATATTTGACAAATAAAGTAAGATGACAGATATTTTACTTTTTCAACCACCATCTGTAGAGAAAGAGGTTCTCCGTTTCTTGAAACACTCATTAAAAATGCTTACGATTGTTGATAAATAAATGCTGCTGTCTAACTGGAAATTATCTGAAGTGTTTTTGAATGAATTATAAAGAAAGCGAAAAAGTGAGGAGAAAACAGAATATTTCGCTTTATTTCACACAACTATAGTATTAAAAAATTCTAGAGCAGTACTAATAGGTGTTCTCTTTTGATTAATAATTTTAAGGGTTAATTTCATAAGTTTAAAATTGGTTTACCTTTAATATTATATATATTTAAACTGAAATCACTTAAATACATATTTGAAAAAATTTTATAAAGAATACTGTACCTGACGCTATATCTAGAGTGCACAGTGTTAATTTTTCAGCAACGCGAGTCAAGTCCTTTTTCGTTTCTTCTCGCAGAACACTCACTAGATTCTGAGATTCTTCATTGAAAGTCGCCATAAAATTTCTCACAACATCAGCATGAAAACAAGGTGTTAATAGCCGTTTCTGGAATTTCCATTTTTCTCCTGCACTAAAAATTAATACGAACAGTATAAAAAACTTTAAATGTATAATATGTTAAGCACAAAGAACGTAATTTCCTAAATTATATAATGACGGATTGTTTTAAATCTTTTGAATAAGAATATTTTGTTCATTTTGAAGTCATTTTATTTTTACAAATTTCAAGGTAGTATCAGACTGAAAGACTTTCATCATTTACTGAACATGAAGGTCAAAGTTTTAGAAGACCTTACAGATGACGTAAACAAAGCGCAGCGCTTCCAACAGCATCGGCAAACATAGGAACTGTGACATTCTCGGCAACGAAAGTCGTCGAAATTTTATTTGGAAATAAAATGGAATTTTTTTCAAAGTTAATATCGTATATGATGTAACATTTAGTATATATAGAAAAAATTAGCTATTTTCATTAAAAAACAGCATATAAATAATTTTTTCTTATAGTATTTTCCATTTAACTCTATCCATTCGAGACTATCCCATACGTCCCTTCAAGCAAAAGACGATAGCCGTCCGAAACGTCGAAATGTCACTCTGAAATTTCCACCCCATTTCGTTAAGTGCGATGTATTTCAAACCCGTGACGCGTGCTTTCTTCGATAGAGTGACTAGTCCAGATGTGTTTGGGGAAGAGGGGAGTTTTGTTACAATGCCAGCTGTCATTGGGGTTTTTGAGGGGGAAAGTGAATTTCCCTTATCTTTGATAGAGGAGCATAGATGTTCCCGTATTTTGAGGTCCCTTTATTTCAATGACCTTAGGAATCAGAGGGTTAATAGCCTGTCGAATACGTGATGTGATGCTGGGATCTGCAGGTGCCTTAACACAAATCTGTACGTTCAGAAAAAAAAACAATTTTCCATAAAATCACACAAAAATGAGCATAAAACCTCAATAGTTGCAGTGAACTTAAATTACATAAATAAACTATAAACTATATTAATATAGTTTATAGTTTAAAGCTATATTAATGTACATAACTATATTAATATACATAAAATAAAAATAAAAAATATTATTATACGTCCGAATAAATCTGAAAAATAAATGTTATTTTTCAGAATACAATCTTAAAAACATATTACTACACAGAAATCAACATAAATAGATTTAAAGGATTCAAAATACTTAGAAATATTATACATGTATATAGTAGAAAATTTCATACGAATGCGATAAAAGGCATTTTATACTTGCATACCGAATTTTGAAAAATCATGTTATGAGAAATATATTAGAATAAAATTTCATCATTAGAAGTTAATTTATGTTTATAAGGTGATAGAAAAATTACATGTTTTTACTCACTTCATATTGTGCGGTTAAATAATCATTGAAATCCTTAAGCAGGAGTGCCGAAGAATAACTATGAATTTGAATGCAAGATACCGGCAAAAAATAAAGCAGTAACAGATTTGTAATTGTTTCCATATACGAGAATGACATGCCAGAAAGGAATAATCTTAAGCAACTCAAGGCAAAGATAGGAAAAGAAAAATATACCTAGTAAGAAGACCTTCGCCAACAACAGGTTTCATCCATTCGTACATCCAACCTTTGTCGAGAATTTTATTTGATTTCAGAATTACCTGGCGAAAAAAAAATCATACAATAATTAGAGGAGAAACAGAAAATTAATAGATTTAAATTATTTAAACATATTCTAAAATTTGAAAAGATTTCCTTATACATTGTGTAGCGAAAATATCTGTCTGAATGTGAAAGAATGGTAGCGCAAGGGGCCAAATGTGGATTTGTTTCTCATAGAATGTGTGTTAAGAAATGTCGCTCTTGTACGATGATGGTTAAGACGGAAACACTGAAAAATAAGAAAGATCCAAATGAAACGTAAAAACTATTTAATCGCCCCAGCTGCATCGAAAATAATTAGAAGGAAGTTTTTCTTTATTGAATATTAAATAGCGAGTTCTTTAAAATATTCGATTTATATCTTAAAGGAAGAATTGCACAGGAAACATTTTAATAAATGTTAACTTTTCGGTCTTATTAAAACTGGTTTTATGTATCCAAAAATCAGAAGTAAACTGTGAAGAATGTGATCCGCAATATATCGATAGATGGAGAGATAAAAATAAATAAATTTTGAAAATATATATTGAATACACATCGATATTTAAATCAAAAATTGATTATTTTAGAACTATTAAGTAATGTAAAAATTCAGAGAATGGGATGTTGAACGACATTTGTCAAAACGTCTTTCACCAAGACAATATAAAATGAGCTCGAAATGAGGTCATGATTGAAGTGGATCATTTTTAACCCATTTGCATCCGTAATCGGACTAATCTGCACTAGACGACTGTCATTTACGGATTTAACTCCGTAGACAGAACATAGTATACATATCATAGCAACACCGTGCACAAACAAAATATTGAGGGTAATGGTGATTTGACAATTTTAAACACCACAGCAATTCACGGGACGTAATCATCGCTTGTTTAATGTATCTTGTGTCATCAATCATCTAACTGCATATTGATTTACTCATCCATTCCTCTTGCAGAACATTCATTTCTTTGTTGTGGATGCGGTATTGATTCGAATATGGAAATACAATTTCTTAACTTCAAGCTGTACTGTGCTGAGTTTAACGTCACATAAGAGCCCCTGTTATCAATCTCAGCATAAAAAACTCAAACATTCTCTTCCTCTCACTTGCGGTCATTGCATGTATCCACGCTCAGCTAAGTGCGGTGTGAAGGCCGATTACAGTTGTGGTTTTAAACGTTTTTAATAAATTTATTCTTGTGCTAACGTGGCCTTTTCATTCGAGTCCACACTACGCAACCTTCACCCAAACCATAACATGGTGACTCCAGCCAATCCTAGCATCCTCCTGAAAATTTGCATTGCATTTAAAAATTAAATTGGCTCAGAACATTTCATATATGTTACATGAGCATGAATTGATTCAATCCAAAATTGCAGAAGATGAAAGAATTGACGCAACGAAACAAACGGTTATAATATTTCTAATTTGCCATTTCTTTCGTTTAAATTTCGATTAATTGCTTTCTCATTAATAGGAAAAATTTCATAATAATAAAAATTATTACTGACATGCTTCCGCAGAAATGAGAATGAAGAATTGCCTGCTCATTATTATGAAAAACTGAATATGTTAGAAAATAACCATACAAACCTTCACTGCATCTGCTTTAAGTAGAAATATAGCTGGTGCGTAGGAAAACCACATACACATTAGTCCCTGTTTTTGAAACAGTTTTGCCCGTTTTACGAATACATCCATAACATCTGAAAAATAATTTGAAGTTATTAAGAGTAATTTTTGAATTTTATCGCAAATAAATAAAGAGTATTTTCTACTATAGCTAATTCGAAAATTAGTTCAATTTTAAGTGCAGTATACTACTCTACTATAGTCACGCCAAGGTCTACGGTAATTTAATATCGCAGGTTCTATTTCTTTGTAAAGGACAATATTAAAAGTATTAAAGAATTCTTATGATTAATAACCACCATGATGATAATCAATGACATTTTCTATATATATCTTGAAATAAATGACTTAATATTCATCTGTCATGATAGAAATGTGATTTATGCGAAAGGCTTATTTAAGAGTATAATTTTCCTTAAAATTAAATGGGGAACACTTAGTAAGAGAATTTCCTATTCCAAAGTTGCAAGAGAATATTAAAAAATAAAATTGTGCCAATGAAAACAAAGGAAATCTAAAAGCAGAATGAATATTTCGTTCTTAAAGCCCACGTATTTTAAGATACCTATCATATCTATCAACTTAGATCTTTAGAAAGTACTTTTAAGAACTTTAAATGCATAATTTGCTTTACAGATTTTTTATTGAATTCCTTTGGATTTACACACAGAATCAAAATCCAGTCGATAAGTAAGTTCAAATTTAGAAAGTCAATAGTCTATTTTTGGCAATCGTAAAAAGATAATCACTGATGTATAAATTTATTTTGAAAAGTATGAATGTACAAAAAGTTTTCATGTAACACTGAGAATGTTCTAGAAAATGTATAGTAACACGTATTAAATGCAGTAATTAATCATTTTCAATGCATAAAATAAAAATTCTTGCAATTATTTTTTAAAAGAAATTTCGTATCGGGTGTTTCTGTACACTTTTATTTAGCTTGGCTTGATTCAGATTTGTGAAGATGGAATTGTAATCGATTTTTCGCTCACTTTCTTACGTGCACGAGTTCCGAAAATTATGAGACTTCTCTATTCTCGATGAAAATGCACTATTTTAATATTTTGAGGACTTAAGATTTAGTTCATTGATTAGATTAAATTTCAATTTCAAAGGAGAGGCGTATCATGTTAGTGAATTTGGAGGAAAATTTTTTTATCATGATTCCATGATTTTTACAATAATCTGCAATAAAGTAAAGACTAAAAGTTAATCGATAATCAAAATTTAAAAACAGTTATCCATAAAACATTGAGAAATGTGTGCTTTTAAAAACTTCTTTTACTAGATTTATTTATCTGTGATTTAAATAAATTCTAATCTAAAAACTATATTCCAAAATCTTTTTACAGTTGATAGTTTAAACATATGTCTGTACGTCAGAGGATAAATATCTTAGGTAGTAATTCGTCGCTAAAGAAGAAACACCACCTATCTCAATCCAATTCAAGAGGAAGATTCAAATGACTATTTCGTAAACTAATAACGAATATTTCTGAAATTTTTAAAGATCTACTATAAACATGAGACAACATGTTCCAATCAGACGTGAAGAAAAAATTTAAAAATATTCGTTATTGGTTGCGAAAAATTCATTTGAATCTTCCTCTTTGAAATTTCAAAAAACTAATAGGTGTTGTTGTTTGTTAAGCGACGAATTTGAACATTTTACAAGAAAGTCAAAAGAAGTTCCAGAGAGTAACGAATTGAAATGCTCATTTTCTGTTTTAAGATCGATTATTATTTGTTCTTTTCAACGCAAATGCGACATAAACATCAGATTCTTCAAAATTGGACTTGAGATATTTCACCTCTCAGGTGCAGAAAAATATTTCTGCACCTGAGAGGAATGCTAGAAATTTTGTTATGGAAACTTCATTCAAATTTACATACTTTCATTTCGCACATTTTAAAACTAGGAGAAACATTATTTTAACAGAATAAACAAGAACAAGTACTTACTCAGGTGTATATCATGGAATGTCCAAAGATCTTTGATATCTCCGAAAACATTAAAAAAACTCGGCATCACCGAAGGCACTAACTTAGAATATTGTTTCCGCCATAATGAATATCGGATAAAAACAACGATTATTCCAGCAAATATACATACTACGTACAACAACAGCATTTTGACAATTCAGAAAAAGAGTAGTCCAAAATCGCTGAATCTTTATTCGAAAAAAATCAGTGAAAATTCAGAAATTCAAATCAGGAGTGTCTTCTGTTGATTCTGAGTAAGGAATTGGTGACTATTATAGACATTCGAAAAGATTAAATGTTGCAAATATCAAGTAAATAAGATTTGAGTCATTTTTTCCTGTATCTATAATTCCTTGACAATTTAATTTAAGACGCGAAGCTGATTAGTGGAATTCAAACACGCGTTTTGTCGCGATAAAAAGTCTTTTATCTGAATTTAAATAAATTGTGTGACGTCTATATGCAGAATTAAGTTCATAAATGCAGATAGTTATCTAAATTAAGTAATCTATAGGAAGCTATGTAATGTAAAGAATCCTGAAGCATATTGTTGTTACGAACAATGAAATTAAGATGAATGAAATGAATATTAAGATTACTAAAACAGCTGGACTTCCTTGTAAGTGATAGAAATTTAAATATAGATATTGAAAATTTCCCTTAACAATAATCAGACATAATACTTGGTACCATCCTAGAACTGGTGTATGATGCAACTTCCGACATTCTTAAAAGCAAAAAATCAAAAATAATTACTCTTTTCTTAGACAGAGGAAAAGCGTCTATTTTATCCTTTGTAATTATTGAAAAATGTCTTTTTAAAAACACATAGCGCATACTTCCTTGAAATAAAAGAAAAATAAGTTAAATTACGTTGTCTCACGTAGTTTCATGAATGGGATATGTGTATGCTGATCACTAATTATGGAATATAGTCAGACAAAATATAAACTTTTATTATGACTAAATTTAAGCTTTTCCTTGATCAAAATAATGACGAAGAAAAACATTACTTAGATGGAACACGCTATTTAAAGCTTTCAAAAACGAATTGAATCTAAGCATATGATAAAAATACATTTCTGACGAAATAGCAGAATGAAGTAAAGAATCATGGTATGTCGTGAATATTCATCATTATAAATATTACAAGATCTCGAATTGAAATTTTTTCTCTAATTTACCACTAGTGGCGTCACTTGTATGTAATAGAATTTTTATGAAAGTTATCGATTTACAAATAATTTATTTTTGAAAATATTAAATAACGTATGGTCTACAGAAGTATGTCGAAATATAAAAAAAATTGTTATACGTAAGTGAATGAAAAATCAAATACAAATTTCCATATTTATAGGCATGAATAACTTCATCACCAATAAAGTTTTAAATATGCATAATTATGAATATCATTCCTTAAAATAAGTTTCAGCAATAATTATGACGCTTTTGTAATCCGTTTATTTAAATAAACAAATATAAATCATGCATCTTATACAAACTTTCTAGTTTCGTGAAATAGCTCAATAAATACCACGTAGCATATGCAAGCTCACTTTCTCAATTTAGCAAATCTAAAACTCTAAAGCATAAATTTTGTATCTAATGCCTCTGGTTATTGCCGAGTCAACTAAAATTATGTTTGGTTATTTCGTTTGTAAGATGGGCCAAGCTTCTTGCTCTAGCAAAGCAGAAACTGCTCAAGTTAAAATTGTGAAGGTTTCTAGTATCAAAAAGTTAGGGGAAAAAAGAATTAATCGCACGGTGAAAGAAATAAGGGAAGTACTGCTTTAGCCACAACAACCAAATAAAGCATCTTGAATCTTCGGTCTCCATCTCATTCGTGTCTGCAAGTCTCAAGAAATGCTACAGAAATTATTAAGTTTTAATTTAGTCAGAAGAATAAGTAAGAAATGTATAATGATTAGACAATAGTAACTGAGTCGCAAACCGCAGATCAAAGATTATCAAGAGATGCAACATTATCTCGTTTCAAAAAATCATATTTACTGAATTAGTGAATGAATACACATAATTCTCACCGGCGAAAAAATTCGATATGTATGGACAGGACGTTTGATCGTGGCATTGTAAAAACCAAATGAAATGTCGAACTGGCGACTTAAAAGTTATAAAAGATTTCATATATATCATTCCATTGATAAATACGTTTTGATTATGCATTTTGAGCATTGCATGGAATTATAATTTGTGGTGATGGGAATTAAAATATTCTTATTAAGAGCTTTGTAAGGAAAAATAAGAGAGAATCTTCTCTTCTCAGCTTTCTTCTATACATGTGATAAATATTTGCAACATACACAATTTCGTCTTCATTAATATTCTTCCTTTTGCGCTACTGCATTTGATATCCATCAAAGATTATAGAAATGTCGATTCATCGGTAAATCCGTTTTGATGATGCATTTTGAGCGTTGCGTGGGTTTAAATTTATGAAAATTAAATCATTGGTGATTGGAATTAAATTATTCTTATTCAGATCTCTGAAAGGAAAACAATTAGAGGAAGCGTTCTCTACTCAGCTTTCATCTGTTCTTTAAGCTGAACGTCGCGTTTAATACTTTGCATCATACTATAGTGTAGAGAATAGAGTATGCAATTCGGATCTCTTCTCGCTGGCTGATTGGGTACACAGTTTTGTATCAATATACAATATGGTTTTAAGACAGACCACATTTCAAATTTCATTCCTCTAGCTTGTTGTTATTTTCAATCAACGTGTTCATATAAACACGGGACTGTAAACAAAGAGATACTATAGCCTTTGATGGATTTAGTCCAAAATTCGACACAGATCTCTAACTTTGGTGTAAATATCATGTCCTAAATTTATCCATCTTGCTTGCTGCTCTTTCCTGACATAGCGTTCACATAGAAACTAATGGAAAGAATACAAAAGAATGGCTAATAGAAAGTCAAACTTTTGACGGACTTGGTACAAAATTTGATACAAAGATACAATTCTATTAATAAAATTGCAAGCCAAATTTCATTTGTATTTGTTCTTGTGCAGATTTTCAGAATCTTGTTCAGATGTACACGGACAGACAGATTTTCCGTAGACAAATTTTTAACTGCGCATAAGTGTAAAGCAATCAGTCGAAAAGCACTAAACAGAAATTATATATGAATAATTTGAAAAATTCTTTATTTTTCAAAGAAACAAAAATATGAGTTCCATTTTAAATTCAAGCTGAAAATATTAATATTTTAAGCCAATCTAGTCAATCAGATATAAGAGAGGCCAGAACAAAAAATTGTGTCACCACCATAAATAAAATAATCTAGTGTGAAAAAGCACACATTTCGTTTTCGAGATTAAATGTTTTTCGTTTTTGGTTATTTTATTTTTAAAAAATTGCCATTTCCACATAAATTCTGTCATAAAAGGAAAACTCTAAAATTCTTTTAAATATTTAAACGTATAATTTGTAAGCACAATCATTATTGTGCCATAATTTTTTTTTATTGAAATCATGAAACGGTTCTTCTCTTCTAACAGTATTTTTAAGAACTGAGAGAGAATTCTAATCAAGGATTATTTCAAAGACACTGAAAAGAATTATCCGCCTTTTTACAAAATACTTGAATATAAAATTTTTGTCGCTTCAGTAGCAAGGAGAGGATAAAAAAATTTTACAGGATGATTCGAAGTTTGAAGCGAATGAAATCTACATTGTTTATAATTATTAAATCTAGCATAGCGTCTGTACAAGTAACAATCAAGGGTAAAATTCTGCTGATATAAAATCTGTAACACAATGCAGAAAAGGTTCATTTTTAAATAGCCTTGCAGAAATTCCTTCTTGCTATTTGGATCAAAACACAAAGTGTTTGTTTCTAAAAACGCGCGGACATTCTTTATAAATTTTGAAACCGACTTATATTCAATAAAGTTTGAGTTAATGGAATTGATTACTTAAACAATTAAAAATTCCAATGGATTAATATTTCCATGTGGACAAAAACAATGAAGTTTTGGATACTACAAGCATTGTGTGTGTTATAGCGGTCATAACAATTGTGTTTCTGAAATCAATGCAAAATGAAACTTGAAGGATAGTTTTTAACAACCCAGCAGAAAGATCCATGGAAACTATGAAACATTATTAACTTAAATAACATTACAATAAATTAATAAATAAAATAACATAGGAATTGGCACTGAATGAGGCAGGAAGTAACATGAAAGCAAATTACCAGTAACAAAAATCGGTTCCTGAAATCAGCACATATATAAAGTACACTATATGCCCAAAAGTATCCGGACACTTGCAGATTTTCACATTTTTTAGAATTTCTCCGAAATGGTTTAACTGAATGCCTTTAAACTTCGGACATGTTAAGAATAGACAATAACTCACATTTTGCATTGAAGATTTGGTCCTGAGGGCAATTAGGGGACCGTCTACAAACTGATGAAGACAAAAAAGTTTTTGGTCCACCCCGCTTCACCGAATACTGATAACAAGATGAAACTTTTAGAAATGGTAATGTATAATATGCATAATATTTACAGGAATTTTTGTAAACTCAACACAAATATGTGAGAAGATATAAAAGTTTTCTTAAAAAATCTCAAATTTTCCCACCTGTTTTTTGCTTATAACATGCAGAGTTTTCTGTTATATTATACGGAACTTACAGAAAAGATGGAAATATGTTAGAAAAGCATTTTGTAAAGATTTGGAAAAGAAATTTGGAATATTACAGGAATTATGAGCATATTTAGTAAATACTATTTTACTGCGCATGCGCGAAACATGGTGTAATTTTTCTTTCACAACTTTAAAGCCAGGTATATAGGGCAACTTATATTAAAAAATTCAGTTCAATATCATTAGTATTCAAAAAGATATCGGCTTTACAACTAGCAGAATTTTAGCTCCTGTCGAAGAGAAGCTAAAAGATGAGGGGTTGTACACAAATTGATATTTTTTAAACTTACATCTTTAAATAGTTATATTGAATTGTATAGTGGTTAGAATTTGCTGAATACCCATTAAGACTTATCAATTACGTGCATAACTTAAATTCCAGCTAATTAGGCACTATAAATAACAAAAATTTTACTACTATAAATATATTATTTACATGATTATTAACAAGTTACATATTACAATTTTACGGTCAAACGATATTTTTAAATATATTTCTTTTATGGCGAAACGATTTTTTATGTAATTAATTTCTTTTCTTAAAATATTTTAATAATTCTACATATATATTTTTTTATTCGTTACGAATATTAGATGTCTTCATGGGTATTCAGCAAATTCTAACCACTATACAATTCAATATAACTGTTTAAAGATATAAGTTTAAAAAATATCAATTTGTGTGCAACCCCTCATCTTTTAGGTTCTCTTCGATAGGAGCTAAAATTCTGCTAGTTGTAATGCCGATATCTTTCTGAATACTAATGATATTGAATTGAATTTTTTAATATAAGTTGCCCAATATATCTGGCTTTAAAGTTGTGAAAGAAAAATTACACTATGTTTCGCGCATGCGCAGTAAAACAGTATTTACTAAAAATGCTCATAATTCCTGTAATATTCAAAACTTCTTTTCCAATTTTTTACAAAATGCTTTTCTAACATATTTCCATCTTTTCTGTAAGTTTCGTATAATATAACAGAAAACTCTGCATGTTATAAGCAAAAAACAGGTGGGAAAATTTGAGATTTTTAAAGAAAACTTTTATATCTTCCCACATATTTGTGTTGAGTTTACAAAAATTCCTCTAAATATTATGCACATTATACATTATCATTTCTGAAAGTTTCATCTTGTTATCGGTATTTTGTGAAGTGGAGTGGGTCAAAAATGTTTTTGTCTTCATCAGTTTGTAGACGGTCCCCTAATTGCCGTCAGGACCAATCTTCAATGCAAAATGTGAGTTATTGTCTATTCTTAACATGTCCGATGTTTGAAGGCATTCAGTTAAACCATTCCGGAGAAATTCTAAAAAATGTGAAAATCTGCAAGTGTCCGGATACTTTTGGGCATATAGTGTATATTAAGTTTCATCTCAATTAACAGCAATAATGCAGATCTTACATAGGGTGCTTCAAAAACCAGCGTAAAAATTGATATGTGCGGTGAAACAGGGTTGCTGGCCAAATTGCTCTTTTCAAAGCCCTTGGCTGTAAGAATTTAATTTTATTTTTGGCCTTTCTTTGACTTTATTTTAGAACATTAGGTAATGCGTTTAAACAAAAACTTTTCAAAATATGAAATTCGTTTTCTTCATGCTTCACTTTCATATTTTAAAATAGTGATGATTTTTTTATGTCATGCACGCATACAGCATATTCACTACACGTTAACACTTTTTGATATCTTTTGTTAAAAATTTTCATATAAAAAATAATCTGAACCCTAGTCAATTGTTTTCATTCGTTCGATATGAATCAAACTGTAGTCCATTAATCACTTTACGATTACTTCCAGCAAAATTTACTTAACAGAGTTCTGATATTTCATTTGAAGGAATAGAATATATGCAGACTAGATATTCGTATAATAAAGATTTTCAGTAATATTCCAATGTTTTGCTATTGGGGGCAACGAAGTGCGCGTAAGTGGTAGGGCTTCGAGCTGAAATGATCCTGTTTAGAAACCCGATTACACTGATTATCTGCCGTGCATGTGGGACTCGCGCACATTAAATCCGCCGATGTTTTTCAAACGTCTTCTTGTGGTGTTGTGCGGAAGTCTGGAAAGGGGGTGGCAGTTCTGGTTTCGCTCTTTTCATACAACCGCGGTTCAGGCTTACGATGTCAGACCCAAAATGGCCTCGCTTTCCTTCAAAACGGGAGGTTAATATACTTTTACCATACTGAACCGAGTATTGTGTGTAAATACATGCAAAGTTTAATTAATTGAAGGTAAGGGAGAGAGGAGACATTTGCTTGGAAGGAAAGGAAAGAAGATAATAAAGAATTTAGTTTTCAAGCATATCGATACAAAGGAGTTCAGATTAAAATAAAAATGTGACAAAAAACGGATCTATTTCGATATAAATGGCTGTAAAAAATCTAGTAAACTCTTTTGACTACTCATTGACTTTTTTCACGTAATTTTTTTTCATAGCTAACTACTAATATTTATTCCTTGCAAGACATTTATGCTATGGCTTTTCAACATATTCCATTACTCATTAGAGTCTACTGGCTC
Organism: Araneus ventricosus; assembly: GCA_013235015.1. Lineage (NCBI taxonomy): Eukaryota > Metazoa > Arthropoda > Arachnida > Araneae > Araneidae > Araneus > Araneus ventricosus. The sequence goes on along the minus strand of BGPR01002459.1, from coordinate 133,202 downwards.
TACAATTTCAGACCTTTTGCACTGTATTTGAGTTTGAAATTGCTTTTCGTGTGAACCTTATCTGGGGTGATGGCTTCTATATTGGTGCTTGGTCACGCATCTCTATAAACTCAACAACTATGAGCTTTTTGCTATGTGGACAACTATGAGCTTTTTGCTTAAGCTCAAATATCCAATAGCTACATAATAAAGATATCAACAGCTCATTGGCATCTTTACTATCAATTTCCAAATGTCTGACAGTTTCTCCTTTACATAAGCGAACGTGAACAGTTTCTGACATTGTTCCCGCCACATTTTTGAAAATGATTGGATAATTTTTTTTTAATTGGTTTCCTTTTAATTTTGCATTTGTATAATATTCAAAAGAGCGAAATATTCGAAGAGGAAGGGAAAAAGAAGAAAACGTTTTAATCGGGGTAACTAAGTCGAGATATTACTATTCTACAAAATGATTGATTTTTTAAATTTTATTATACACTACTCCTAAGACTTCTTTACATTAAATGAAAGCAGGTATTTCAGGCAGTACATGGGTATTGATAATTTGATTTTAAAATTTACAATAAAATTTATAAAATGTTTATAAAATAAAAACATTATAATGCATTGCGCATCAATATTAACTACAAAATAAATTTTTGAATTTAATTATGTATGTTTTTTTTTTATTTCTTAATGTCATCTTTCAATGCTTAAAAGGAATGTAGAGCTTACTATTGAAAATCTGTAACTAATCAAGTGATATTTCTCAATTAATTTAATTATCTTCTTTCTTTTAAATAATTTTAAGTTATACATTTTTAGCTATGGCTTTTCATCATAATCAAACTGCAATCTCTTTCGACCCCAAAACATATTCTTGATCCTACTCCTGTCAGAAGATTTTTTTGCAGCATAGTTTGAATGAAAACGCGAAAAGTTTAGAAAAAGAACATTTTCATAAAACTTCTACACAATACATCATATAATAATTAATACAATTTTAAATGAACTATTATACAGAATTTCCCTGCGTTGCTGATTAAAAATATCAAGTTAAAAATATCTTTAGAACGAACAAAATGTTAAAAAAAATGAGTTCGAAAATGAAGCAAGAAAAAAAAAAAATAAAAAAAAAAAACAGAGAAAATTGCAAGAAAACGTTTTTTTCCGATTTTTATTAATTAAATCAACGGTAATATATTGCATCACACACGCCAGGTGAATAATTTCAAAAAGAAAGGCGTTTCCAAAAACTTTAAATATTAATTAACAAACCAGAAAGTTACACAGAAACTTCAAATTGTTTTTACTAGAGAGGAGAATTATTTTACTTTACATATACATATTTATGTGATATAAAATTTACGGTTCTCCACAATTAGAATATGCGCAGAAAATTCGAGAAAATAGTCAGCCACGTAACATTGAACAAATGCAAATTTAATTCGAATTTCGAAACAATTTGTATGGCGTTAGCTCCATATTCTGCTAATCCATCACTGTTAAAAATTTTGCCCCGGTGAATCAGACGGTGAGGGTGTGCACAAGATAGACACAAACGAAAATAAAGTTTACATGATCCTTTCTGTGGATGACAGAGCAAACAGCGGAGAAGAAATAGGAGCTTCCGGTTTCTTAAGCACTGTTTTACATTCTGAAATATTCAGCCTGGGTGCGATTTTTCAGCGCCTATATAGACCTCTGCTTTTCATTGAAATAAAAAATTCCCTTTATTTTTGAAGTGGTATTAGAACTTAAAGCTTTTTGGATAATATGGAATGGAAAGGAAATAATGTGGGATTTGTACCCGTCACCGCCAGATGGCGCAGCGATTCTCATACGGTAACGGCTCTATGTCACTCAGAGTCAGGGGGCAGACGAGAGAGGAGATCCGAAGAGTAAAGGTGAATTCTCGAGTAGGAGACTCGACATGCCTCGCGCAGGGGAGATTCGAGAACTCTCAATGTCTAGAAACTGACCTCGCGTAGGTGGTCGCAAGCGAGAATCTGAGTACAGTGGTTCAATACGCTAGCGAAGTGAATTCTCCGACACTGGATACCATTTCTGATTCATCAAAAACATGTAACCAGAGCATTTGTACATTTCAGTGTCATCTTTGCATTAATAAACAGTTGTGTTAATTCAAGTGGGGCGATAGGTATCATTTCAAACCATCACACCCACAACAATGGGGGCTCGGCCTACGGAAACCAGTAATCTTCACTAAAAAGGTACTGTACCAGTTTTGTTTTCGATTATCTCTTTGAATGAAAATTCTTGAAAATGAGTATTCTACATAATTTAAAGAAGATCAATCTTAAGTTACTTGCTGAAGAACTCAGAGAAACTGTGCCAGATAATTCTAAAATTGTGAAATTAAAGAATTGATAGAAAATTTTGATCTATTTAAAAAGGATAAAGAATTTGTCCGTGGAGTCGTCAACTCGATCGTGAAGGATCGGACGACCAAAGAGTTCAATAACCAATCAGCGTTAGAGATGGAAAAAATTAAATTAGCCCAACTTGAGAAGGAGAATGAGCTACAAAGGTTAAGCAGCGGGAATGGTCTCCCCTAAACTTTCTCGTATACTTTCTAAGTGGACATTCGTAGTGGAGATTTCTCTTTGTATACTTCGTATACGAGAAAGTAAAACAAAAAACAAACAAACCTGAAATCAAATATCTGTTGTCAGGTTTCAAAAAAATCTTACTTTGAAGCAGGCGCGATAAAATAGGCAATGCAATGAATACTAAAGCGAAAATTCTGCTTTGGAATTGAATTCCCAAGAAAACAATTTATACTACCACAACCGTAACAATTGCAAAAGCGCGTGAATAAAAGATTTGCTGAAATAATGAGATCGGTTTGATTTACAACAATAAAAAAATGTTAACAATTGATGCTTGAAAACATTATTTATTGTTGTAAATAAAATTTACAACAATAACAGATTGCTACCAATACGCATGCGCATGAGAATCGGATTAAAAGAAATTGAATATGCAATTTGAACGCCTCTTTTTGACGGATTTGGCCCAAACTTTTATACGGACCAACATTCATAACGATAAAACTGTGTACCAAATTTTATCCATTTAGCTATTCAAGTTTTTGAGTTATATCGTTCACATGACTGCGGACATACTAACAGACAGACTTCCCGTGGACGAATTTTGTCCAAAATTTGATAGAAACCTACAAATTATGTTTAAAGACCACATACCAAATTTCATCCCCGTAGCTCTAATAGTTTTCGAGTTATCGTGTTCACAGACAGACATACAGACATAATTCCAAATTATGTTTTTCGACTCAGGGAGGTCTAAAACGTGGAGATTCGTCAAAATCTGGAGTTCGAATTTTTTGACGATTACAATACTTTCTCTTTGTATACTTCGTATACGAGAAAGTAAAAAGCCAATCATTGCCTGGTGAGCAAACAAGGGCGCCGCTTAGTGTTGAGAATTTAATAAAAAGTATTAAAACACTAACAATACCTGTTCCTGAGAAACCCGAGGCATTGCATTTGTTTTTTACTTCTTTAGAGAAAGCATTCGGTACAAAAGGAGTTCCGAATGGCCTACAGGCCGAGATACTAATTAACTTGCTAGGAGTTAAAGCTAATAATGTTTTAACGCATGAAACGGAAGAGGAATTGTCGGATTATGAGAAACTAAAAGAGATATTTTTAGCTGAATTTCAACCGACACCTAGAGAATGTTTGAGTAACTTTAAAAATGCTCAACGCTTACCAAATGAGTCGCATTTGCAATTCGCGTCGCGATTAATCGCCACATTTGAATACTATTGTCAAGTAAGGGAAATAAAAAAGGATTTTAAAAGGTTATGTGATTTAATTGTTGCAGATAAATTGTATGAAACATTGGATTTCAAAACGAAAGAATATATAGGGGTTAGAGAAGGTAAAACATGGTTTTCGCCAACTGAATTGGGTCGGGAATGTGATTTATTTTTTTCATCGCGTGGTAAATCGTTATCTGAGATAAATAATTCGAAATTACGCAACAGGAGTAATAAACCTCAAGTCATAAATAAGCCACCGCAAGCGTCGAAAGGTGAATCATTTTGCCGAAACAAAAATCTAAATATTAAGCCGGAACGAATTTGTTTTGTCTGTGGCGCGAAGGGAGAATATTTTCATTTCGCTAAAAACTGTCCGAGGTGGTTTGAAAAAAATAAAAATGAAAGGGAAGTGAGTAATCATTTTGTTGCATCTGGAATTAGTACTAAACCAAAAAGTATACTTCGCAATAAATTAGAATTCATTGATATTCTCGTGGATGGGAAAAAAAATAGAATTTCTGAAAGATTCAGGAAGTGAGCTAATTACCATAAATAAAAAACTTTTTCCCTCAAAAACAACAACGGGTAAAATACAGGTTAAAAGTTGCTTTGGAAATGAAATTTTATGCCAGACTGCGAACTTTCCTTTCGCTTGTCATGAAGATCGCAAACCTGTAGAAATCGAAGCAGTAATTTCCGATCAGTTAGAAATGGAAGGGATTTTTCCTCCAGACTGTCTTAAACTTTTTGAGCAAAATGAGTTGGCAGATGTCCAAAATGAGCAGATTAATTCTTTTTTCATTGGAAATTCAGAATAAACTCCCATTTTTTTCAGCGGTGCTTGATAATGAGTCACTTGATTTGACGCATATTTTTGATAGTTCTTTAAGAGGTCAGGTTCAGCACCTAGTGAAGGGATACGAGCCTGCTAAAGAACCTAAAGGGACATATTTATGGATAAGCAAATAGATGAGTGGCTAGAAAAGGGGATAATTAAACCTTCGTGTTCCGATTACACTTCTGTAATCCTATTAACCAAAAAACGGGATGGCACACATCGGTTATATGTAGATTTTAGGCAACTAAACAAAAAAGTAGTAAGATTCCTTTCCCATGGCACAAGTAGAGGAAGTATTATATCATCTATAGGATGCAAAAGTTTTATATACCTTAAACTTAAAAAATTGTTTTTTCCATGTACCAGTTGAGGAAAAATGCACATAGTATTTAGCGTTCACATGTCATGCGGGTTTATATGAATTTTTGAGAACTCCCTTTGGTTTATCTACAAGTCCTATTGTTTTCTTGAGATTTATATATAATGTATTTAGAGATTTAATAAGGGATAATACAATTCTAATATTTATGGATGATTTTATTACACCTGCCCGTGATGAAATACAGGGTTTGGAAAAACTTAAATGAGTTTCAAGAGTAGCCTCAGAATACGGATTAGAAATTAATTTTAAAAAGTGCCAATTCCTAAAAAGAAAAATTGAATTTCTGGGTTATGTGATTGAAGAGGGTACAATTCGCCCCTCTCCGTCTAAAACTACTGCAGTACAAAATTTTCCTCAACCTAAGAATGTTAAACAAACTCAGAGCTTCCTAGGTCTCACAGGATATTTCAGAAAGTTTGTGCCAGGTTATTCAAAAATCGCAAAACCACTGAGCGACATGCTTCGCAATGGTGCAGAATTTGAATTTGGGCCAATGCAGAGACAGGCATTTGATCGACTGAAAGAATTGCTATGTCAAAGTCCTGTACTTCACATTTTTCAGCAAGGAAAACCAATTGAATTACATACGGATGCTAGTACTCACGGTTTTGGAGCGGTGTTGTTACAACGCTCAGATGATGGAGAACTACATCCTATACACTACATGAGTAAGAGGACGTCACCACAACAAGAAAACTGTCGAGTTACGAATTTGAAGTGCTCGCGATAGTCGAAACCTTAAAGAAATTTCGAAGTTACCTATTGGGGACTAACATCAAAATAGTCACAGACTGTGATGCTTTCCAAAAGACAATGCAAAAGAGAGACCTGACTCCAAAGACAGCCAGATGGGCTCTATTACTCGAAGAATTCGAGTATCAAGTCGCCCACAGATCAGGTCAACAGATGAGACATGTCGACGCATTGAGCACCAATGCTGTGTGTATGGTCACTCGCTCCCAAAGGGAAATAACTAGAAAGACCGCAACCGCACAAGAAGCTGACGAGCATATTCATTTGCTGAAAACTCTAGTCGAGAAAGGACTTGAAAGGTCGTGAACTCATCGTTGTGCCAGAAGCGATGGAAGAGATTATACGCGGAGTCCACAATAAAGAACACTTTGCAGCACAAAAGACCGAAGATCTGCTTAAAAGAGACTTTTACATGTCAAACGTCAAAAAGAAGATCGAGCAGGTCATCATGAACTGTATCGAATGAATCCTTTGCAACAGGAAGAGAGTCAAAGGAGGTCTTTTAAATCCGATTCCTAAGAACAATATCCCGTTGAGCACCTATCATGTCGACTTTATAGGTCCTCTACCATCTACAAACAAGAGATATCAGCACATTTTTACAGTTTTAGATGCTTTTACCAAATTCGTTTGGTTTTACCCTGTCAGAACAACATCAGCGGCAGAAGCACTACAAAAGCTCAAGATACAACAAATAGTCTTTGGAAATCCTTCCAAAATCATTTCTGACAAAGGGTCTGCCTTCACCTCCAAAGATTTTGAAGACTATTGTAAAGATGAAGGTATCCAGCACATACAAATTACAACAGGCGTGCTAAGAGCCAACGGCCAAATTGAAAGGATGCATGGAACCCTCATCCCAGTACTTGCGAAATTGTCAATCTCCGATCCGGCAAAGTGGTTCAAATTTGTCCCTGACGTCCAAATAATCATTAACAGCACCGTCAGCAGATCCACTAAATTCACTCCTTTTGAATTGGTGACAGGCGTGAAAATGCGAAACAAGGCTGATCTAAAAATAAAAGAAATCGTTGATGAAGAGTATATGAATTCCATCATTCAGGAAAAAGAGACTATTCGTGAAGAGGCGAAAGTAAACATCTTCAAAGTGCAAGAATTGAATCGACGACAATACAATCGATGTCGTAGAACTGCTCTGATCTACAAAATCAACGACTTGGTAGCACAATTAAGAGAACTCAATTAGGAGGTGGTCTCAAGCTCAAACCCGAGTTTTTAGTACCTTACAAAGTGGTCAAGATCAAGCCACACGACCGCTATGACGTAGGAAAAGTAGGATCTCATGAAGGATCTGCAGCAACTTCCACTTCAGCTGACCACATGAAATCCTGGTCTGATGAAGTTGCTACCTGATATGAGAGACATTGCAAACTTGTTTTTCTTCATCATGTTCTGTTTCCATCATGTATTTTCAGTATCTTTTTGTGTTTTTTTCTTTATTTGTATCTTTCAGTGTTCGAGAGACCTCACATGTCGATGGCCGAGCGATGTGGGATTTGTACACGTCACCGTCAGATGGCGCAGCGATTCTCATACGGTAACGGCTCTATGTCACTCAGAGTCAGGGGGCAGGCGAGAGAGGAGATCCGAAGAGTAAAGGTGAATTCTCGAGTAGGAGACTCGACATGCCTTAGCTCCCGCGCAGGGGAGATTCGAGAACTCTCAATGTCTAGAAACTGACCTCGCGTAGGTGGTCGCAAGCGAGAATCTGAGTACTGTGGTTCAATACGCTAGCGAAGTGAACTCTCCGACACTGGATACCATTTCTGATTCATCAAAAACATGTAACCAAAGCATTTGCACATTTCAGCATCATCATCTCTTATTTGTGTCATCTTTACATTAATAAACAGTTGTGTTAATTCAAGTGGGGCAATTGGTATCATTTCAAACCATCACACCCACAGTAATTACCGTTTTTATTTTTAAATATGTACTTAACGTTTATGAGAATAAATATTAATTAGTTTATTAAGTAGCTAATTTTTTATTATAAGAAAAAGTATATTTTAAACAATGTTTCTGCAACTAGTGCTCTTTAAATATATCATTTAAATATTACGGGTACGGGGAGGGGGGGGGGGAACAACAGGTTCTTATTTTCCAAATTTAACTGGAAATGAAAACAAATACTCCTGTCTCCTGGATACCTAGAAAATTATGTTAAATCCATTTTTTATTTCAATTAAGTATTTAGGCAATAGAGGAAAACACGATTTGCCAAACATATATTTATAAACAGCTGTGGCATATTTATATCTCCATTAATGAAAATGTAGAATGTTTCTGCGTCTACATTTGTTTCTTCTCTGTATGGAAAATCTCTGGACCTAAAGCAAATGAAAAGGCGCAAATGTATTTAGGAAGGGGATGATATGTATTCCAGGGACAATTTTTTGAAATTTTAAATATAATTGTAATTAATTAAACATTAACAGAAATTTTGACGTTTATTCGGAAAATATTAGACAATAAAAGTTTATACAATAAATTTTTCACAGTCCAAAAATTAATAAAAATTTTTTTTATTTTTCTATGATACCAATTTATTTGCCGTTTAAGTTTTTTCTCTAATTTTAACATTGTCTTCCTCAATTTTTTAATACTTGGAATCTATAATTCTGATAGAATTTATCCTCAACCCGTTTCCAAATAGATGTCATATAAATATATCCATTGAGATAACAGATGGCGCTAAAACAAAAAAAAAAGAAATGGAACAACGCCCTTTTCCTTTGCACCTTTCAATTGATAACAACATAAAGTCTAATTTTCTTTTACCAGCTTGGACATAAACTCCAAGCTTTAAATTAAAGAAACGATCATGTTTGTTTTTTGACAATGTCTGTTTGATTTTAAATGAAATATTTAATAAAAAATTTAAAATTAAAATAGTGGTAAAAATTTTGTATACATGTCTAAGAATATCTACATGTTTGTTTTTTGAACTTCCTTTAATATTTAAATTATCTTTTGAAATTATAAATATGAATGATTATAATTCAAATCTGTTCAAGCAATTCTTACAAAATCGTATCGTAAGTGTTAGACATTTAGTAAAAATTTAGCAATAAATTTTTTTTTTCGATCCGAGGATTGTAGAGACCCTGGGTATTTTTCCAATTCCATACCATGATCTCAGGTTGATTCGAACCCGATCGGTGCGCGTTTAGTCATCCGCGGTTGGCAATAGTTTCAATGAAAATAAAACGTGGTTTTGATACGTAACTGCTGTGACGGTTTATTGGCATGTTTTTGTCAGTTGGAGATAAGAATGGGAGAATGATATACGTGCAAGAGATCGGGTTATATTTTCTGGCAATATTTTTCGTATTAGAGAAGTATCTTTTAAACTTATTTTATTGTTTTGATTACTCCAGTGAAGAGTATTATGATTTGGATTAATAATAAATCATTTTTAAGAAGACCGGATCTCGTAACTGTGCCACCTCTACGAACTTTTCACTGTAAATTCTGATAAAGGTGTTCAACACACTCTCGTCGATAATAGTAAGGAAATGTCGGCTCATACCGGCGTTAAATTTAGAATAAATATGCTCTTTTCGATTTATGAATGTTCATTTTTTCTTGTTTCCTTTATTACAAAAATCTATTATGTAGCATGACAGTCGACAATTCAATACAAACTGCGCGAATTTGTAAAAAGTTTGCAATTTAATGTAGTATCTTAAATACATAGTTCAAAATTTTAAATTTTTTAGGAAACAAAAAAATCAGGTCTCTTGGACATGTGAATAACTATGCTAAATACATTATTTTTTTTATTTTAATTGAGTATTCAGGGAATGTAACAAATCTTGATTTGTCAAACATTTATTTATAAACAGCTGTAGTATATCTCTACTAATAAAAATGGAGAATGTGTGTTTCTGTATATTTCCTCTCAGCAGGGCAAACCGATGGATCACAATTTTGATGGGGGGGAATGTGTACTTAAGTTTTACTTATTTTTTTTAATTAATTAGATTTGTACTTAAGCAAAATTTTGCAAACATTAAGCACAATTTGGGGGGGTTTTATTTGATAACTTCGAAAGATATTATAACCAGAAAACTTATTTTCACACCATCTAAAAATTAAAAAAAAAATCATTTCTATGATTAGTTGGCACACACATTTATGATTAATTTTAATAAAATTTTAAAGATATTTTCAGGCTTTACAAGCCTTAGTATTACAAACACTAAGAAATATTTTCTTTTGGCATAACAGCAGTTCAGGTCTACGCCGTAGATTTTTTGAAAACGTCATGGTTTATAGTGGATACTTAATAAAAGTCTTTGGTATTAAAATGAAATTTAATTATCAAACTTTTTAATACAATGGTTACGCTTGCATATATACGTTTATTCTTACTGAAAAACCTTCTTTTATATATAAAGATATTAATGTTTCAATTGAATAAATGATTATCTGAGTAGTGAATTTTTAATAATAAGTCTCATTTAAATAATTCCGGAAAATATATTTAAAGTAGCGCTCCTTAAAGGTGACATTTGAACTCAATTTTTAAAAAGAAATCCTATTCCTAACAATGCTTTTAGTGACAACCACTCTTACGAGTAATTGTTTTATATTTGTTTATGAATTCTTAAAGTTTTAAGGACATTTTGTCCATTTGATATATTGGCAAAACAATATTCAGTTATAGACCAAATTAGTTTAACATTGTAAAACTCGAAGAGCATAAAATTAACACTTTCGCTGCCACGATTCATGCCTGAGATGTTGACCTATCTAATTAGATGACCCCTTTTCTGCTATCTCTTAACTAAAGTAGACAAGGGGTCATCTGATAGGTAATAGGCGCGAATCATTGGCGATTCAAAACCACAACTAACGCTTTAATAATATTTAAAACCAGTTTTAAAGCAACACATTAATATATATATATATATATATAAACTTTTGGAGATAAAATATAATTGTGAGGATAGGGGTAGAAAACTGATTTCCAAAATTAGACATCGAATTCCTTAACCTTTAACTGAGGTGACAATATTTTTTAGCATAACTAGTCTGAGCGGTCTCACATACCGCTTCTTAGAAAACGCTTAAAAATAGATACTTTTATACATTTTTATAGAATGTTGTGGATAAATTTTGCATATTTATGCAATTTTTATTTATGCAAATAATTTTTTAAAAACATGAATAATTTAATTTTACGCAATTTAAATAATATAAAAGAATGACTGTTTTCTTCATTTTAAGGAACAAAGCTGTTAATTTTATTAAACGTTCATGAAAATATATGCCTTTAGTAAGTATTACTTTATCTTTAACACCACGCATCCCCCAAACTCAGAGCATAGCGGCTCCCTGTATGTTGGATTCATGAAACTTTATTGAAAGCTCTCCTCTTCAAAAAATTAAAAGCTTAGAATTTGAATAACATAATTTGGAAAACAAATATTAAAAAAGAATAATTTTGAATTTCAACATGCTTAAAATGAATTGAAATAGAATAATATAAAATTTAAAGCAGATGCTAAGATTTAAAAAGATGACAAAACAAAAGTGAAATGTCTTTCCTGTTAATTTTCATAAAGAACTCGCTCTGAAAGTTCAATTATGAGGTAGGAAATAAATCTCTCCATTCTTTTTTAATAAACTCCATTAAATTCCTTATTTTCGCTCGAGAGAGTGTTGATATCATTACTCGTTGCCTCTAGAGATCCTCATATATATAGGTGCTGGTTTCTTGAGGTGAAAAGAGCTGGTCAGTGGGCATTCTGTGGCGTAGTGAATTGAACTCCTTGCTCGCCTCATCCACCTTTGTCCTCGCAGACGGAATCGGTTTAGCGATGCCAAAAAGTAGGATTTTCACAAATTTTAATTGTTTGTCAGTAAGTAATACTGACAATTATACTATAATTCTAGAACAATGAATTTAATTATATGAATTAATATACAGTTTTCACAAGGATAAATCATAACATGGAATACAGTCAAAGCACATTATTCGAGGACATTGAAGTCAAACAAACTCCTTTCATTTCATACATTTGCTAGCTCTTTTCTTATTATTATTGGATACATAGACTGCATGTTTTTATTTTTTCCTAATTTTTTCTCTTAATTTAAATCTATTTTTCTCACTTTCATTCTGGTAATTAGTATTCCGCAATTCAGGTCTATTTAGATTAGAATATTTCATTCTGTGTTCTTTCATTTTAATAAATAAATTTGAGCACGTTAAATCAGAATTGTGTTCTTTTATTTAAAGATTTATAATTCAGTTGTATTCAAAGTGTCGCAAACTGTTATATATTAAAATTAATCATTTCTTTAGTTAAATTATTATTCTTAAATTTTTAATATTTATTATTGTTATTTATTTATTGAAATTGCTTAATGTTAATTGCCAATTTTAGTTTTAAAGTTTGTCGTTTCCTCATGATGTGTTCAATTTTTTGCTGTATTTATTAAATTTATTTGTTTCACGTTTGTAAAGATGGAATTTTACAATCGATTATTTCTCAATTAGGTAGTTATCTAATCAATTAGTTTAATTTAATTTTTAGTTTCTATATGAGTCACTCAACCTGGACGTGAATTAAAAAAATTGATTTAAGATTTCCATAAAATTTAAAATAATGGATTATAAATTAAAGATCGAAACATAGAAAATAAAAAAAATAAAAATAATTCTGTTTTCTTTGTTTAAAAACTTGTTTTTATTAAATCTATTATGCTCAATTTTCCTTAATTCTAAAATTTGGATAAATCAAATTTTTGTCCTGAATTGAATGTGGCCCTGTCAGCTTCAAATTAGCTAATTCTTCTGCATTTAAAATAATTAAGATTAAAGCAGTGAGATATAGAGTCATTTTACTGTAGTAAAAATCTATTTTTATTAAATCTATTTTGCTCAATTTTCCTTAATTCGAAAATTTTGATAAATCAAATTTTTGTCCTGAATCGAATGTGGCCCTGCCAGCTTCAAATTTGCTAATTCTTCTTATTTAAAATAATTATGATTAAAGCAGTGAGATCTAGAGTCATTTTACTGTAGTAAAAACTACAATCAAGATACCAGAATTAAGACTGGGATTAAATGCTTTTATACCATCAATAAAATAGAGATGCTTACACGAGATGTAAATGCATACTGTATATCCTTTACTCCAATAAACTCTGTCAGATCTCCTAAGACTTTGTAGAAACTAGGTTTCTCTCCTGGGAGTGACTCATAATAACTTTTTCGCAGTAACAAAATTCTAAAAAAACAATGATAATCATGATGCAGAAAACATACTGCAACATTTTGATATATTACTTTGAAGCAACTTCAGAGAAAGCTTCTAAAATATTGGTCTCAGTGAATATTCTTAAATACTGAAACTGTATTCTCACTACAATCTGATTCTCGACACAAAAAAACACAATAACGCATGCCTTTTATTTCATCAGAATATATTGAAAAAATGATTAATTATTAAAATCATTATATGATTCCAATTAGATATTTCGGCATGATTACTTGGTTAGATATTAGATTAGATGACTGTCACATTATATAGTATATGGATCCTTTTCAAAAAAGTCAACATATAATTATATCAAAATTGAGGCATTCGAATACGCAAGATGAGAAGTATTTCGATATGTCTATTGTACATTTGTAATTGCTAAAAAGAAGTTGAGCTATTCTTAGAGATAAATGTAATTTTAATTAAGCTAATCGTTTTGATGGGTATCGTAATGAAATAGTTACCTATATTGTTTATTGTTCTTAAATGGCTTGTTTTTCAATATTGTCTTTAATAATATCACCAAACAATGAAAGATTACGACGAAATAACAATGACACAACAATGAAACAATGAAATCTTTAGCTAAAGCTTTGTTTCCTCATACATACTGGCACATAATTCGTTGCCAAGTGATGCGTCATTGAATTTTTCTTAATTTACGGAAATAATTGTTTAATTGATATAATAACATACGCTATTCTGTAAGGAAAAAGTTTTCAGCGTCATTTCGTGGGGGGGGGGATCAATGGAATTCCTAAAGAAGTACATTGTTTATACTCAGTTAAATGCCCATACTTTCCTTAAGAATAAATATTTGAGGTAATTAGATTTTTTTAGAAACACTTTAAAAATTGTATAAGAAATTTGGAAAAAGATTTTAAGGAAGATTCAAAGCTCTAGTCCGAAGCATTGTAGCCTGATAATAACTAAAGCCTGTCTTTTCTTCGTCTGGCTTGATTGCATCAGATGTTGCACTCTATGCGTTATGATTACTGCATCACGCAATTTTCAGAATTAATGCCTTCCAAAATTTTTTATCATGTTAGAATTTTAAAGGGCCATTTTTTCTAGTAGTGGTATAGTAAAATGTCTTTGAGATTGAGTTTATTTTTGAAAATAAATTCATTTAGATTAGTGGATGACGTTAATTTTTTAATTAATTTTATTAATTAATAATTAATTACCATGCGAACACGATTCGTTATGCTTTGAGATAAGAAATTGGCACATATAGGTTTTTTGAAAAAAAAATTAGGCGAAAACATACCCCAATCTTAAAAACTGCATTTAAAAATTGATGAATTTCGTAGGAATTATACTTTCCACGGCCTTAGAAAGGGTTAAAGAATGCATTTTTTTGTATTCTTAAAATTTAAGAAAATATTTGTTCAACAAATTTTCTTTGATTTTCAAGCAAATTTTTCTTTAGGATTAATATTATTTTTAATAGTTTACGTACACATAAAAAATGTATTTATTATCGTCACGGAACGCGAGCGATTACACCCTGTAAAAAAACTGTTGCAAAATATCCCTAAAAATAATTTTAAAAATTTATTAAAATTGGAGAAAAAATTTTCAGATATAAAAATGGCATTACTAAAAATCTAATATTTTGAGATTTAAATTGGTGTAAAAATGATTTTTTTTACACTGAGGAGAGCAAAAATGGATTTTGTTATGCACCGAAATTCTTGAGGAAAAACATTAAATTTTCGTTTAATATTCAATTAAAATTTTATTACAAATTTTGAAACATTTTCTTAGTGATCATTTACTTACGAAAGAATTAACTACGAAATAAACTTGGTAGTTCTAGCTCCATACGCCTTCCCTGTGTAGCGTGTTGGACGAATTTTGCGTTATATATGGTTCAAACAATTTAACAATTTAGAGATAGTACCCAACCTATAAATATTATCACATTGAAAAAATTACATAACATTTTCAGAAGGAGAAATTTGGTTAATGAAGTTTCAAATTTCATCAATTTAGACTAAAATTCATTGAAATAATTGCATAACATGAAAAATTTTGGCAAAGCTGAAAATGGATTTTTAATTTATTTATTAAAAAATTTAAAAAATCTCTAAAAAGCACGCTTTTATTAGTGAACTAAATTGTTGAAAAATGCTTTTTCATTAAAAACTAGCTGAAGACATCCTGCGTTTCTCGGGAATTTTTTCATATTTTTTATTAATGAAAAATTAACAGTTTGTTTAATTGTCATGAAACTTCCATTAAACCTTTAAATATACCTTAGTAATTGCAAACACAATTGTAAAAAAAAATTATACAATAACAAATGTTAATATCATAGCAAAAGTTGCAGTGATCCTGTATAAAATTGGCGCCTATTTAGTGTAAACGTTACGTGAAAAAAGGAAATATATATTTAGTTATATCATTCGATGGAATGCGAACACGCACGCAACTTAACTCTTTAAAAAGCATAAATGAAACTCTTTGTGAAAGAGGTACTTTTATGCATTATAATAATAATTTTATATAAAATAATAATCATGTTACTCAAAATATTATCGTCTTCAACTTCATTTCCAGTTAAAATGGAAATATCATTTGCATTAAACTATTTTAAATTTCGTAGCTTGTCGTAGAAAATACAGATTGTAACAAGCGATTTTTAGAAATCGCCAAAAGCTATTGTATGTTCTAGGATTCCGAAACCCTCCGCTCTTTTGCGCATGCAACAGGTGGAGTTATTTTCACCAAAATAGGGGGATAATGAAAAACACAGGGGGATATGTTTAAATTTTACCTAGTGTTACCTAACAAACTCGGCGTGAACAAGTAACGGTCCTCCCGCTGTTGTGGGGCTTACACAAACCACCCCGACTCCGAGTGCCCTACTGGGTTTAAGCCATAATGAGCCGGAGTGGAAGAGAACCAAAAAGCAACACGAAGAAGACGACGGCCACCAATGCATTTATTAAAATCTTCGATAAATCCTTACATACGGTGCATAATGGTGTGGAAGCTCGGATGGGACTAGCTTTGGTATCGTCCTCGTCTTCTGACCAAGGCTCAAAATTACGAGGTCTCTTCCAAAATAGCCGTCGTGTTGCTTCAAAACGGACGTTCCTATAAACTAAGTAACTGGACAAGTAACGTTTTAGATAAACCGACAGACACCCGACCCTACGGAAGATTTGGTTCAAATTTCGACGCAGATCTACAAGCACGACGATGAATCTATATGTCATATTCTATCCATCTAACTCAATTTGTTTTTGAGTTATAATAACAACATGCACACGGATGGTCATGCAGACTAACTATTGATGGAAAAAATTCCAAAATTTATTAATTATCTTTTTCAATTTTGGTGTGAATGCCTCATACCAAATTCGTTCGTCTATCTTGTTGCTTCTTTCAATTATCATGGTCAATGACAGACATACTTGCAAACTTCCGACAGTTTTATTTTCCGAATTCATGTAAGCCTGAGACATGGCGATTCTTCAAAATCCCTATGCCGAATATTTTGGAAACTATGATATTTTCCCTTTGTATAACTTTATACGAGAAGGGAGAAAGCTAAGGTAATTAAAATAATGAAGTCACATTTTTATAGACAAACTGATTTCTTTCCTTCAAAAACGGGACGAATGTAATTTTCAATTCCGAGCGCGTTTGCAAGGACGTTTGAAGTGCACGAAGACAATCGCTTTATTTGTTCATTTAGACTCTTTAGAATCTTACATCAGCAGAAATTACTTCTATTAGATATTATCTCGAAAACATTTCTGTTCTGAAGAATCACACAGTTCAATGGAGAATTTAAACATCATTTTTGTCACAATCATGAAACCTTTTTCTTTGTACCTCACTTAAAAACTACTCCAATAATTTAGATTCGTATCGCAAGATCCGAAATTTAACATCAAAAGAAAAGATTTTCTTTTCTTTTTCATTGACATCAAAAGAATTTTCTTTTCTTTGACATCAAAAGAAAAGTTTTTCTTTTTCTTAGAAGGGGTAAAAGGGTGGTTTAATATAAAAATAGCCCGGACGACATGAAATATGATTCAGATGTTTCAGTTGGTAGACGTAAATAAACAGTGGGGCTAAATCTTCTCTAATCAACGCCTCAAACAAATAAATCTCCCTTACCCTTCATTGGTAAGGTTGAGGTGAATCATAAAATGCATATAGCTAACTGACATTTTGACATGAAATTTGATGAAGGTGTTTCAGCTGAATGAACTTAATATATGGTGGGGTTAAATCTTCTCAAATCAGCGGCTCAAACTGATAAATGTCTCCCTATCACTTTCTGTTTAGGGTGAGGCTAACTTGTATGACTTCATGTAACAAATTAATAGATTTCATTAAATTTGATTGGCTTGTATCAGCCTGTCAAATTAAAAATTATAGAGGCTTTAAATCTCTAATGAGCCTCTTTGGACGATAACTACTCCAAAGACAAGCCATGTGAGCTAAAGTAGGAGTTCCCAATCTATTGGTCACGAAAAGCTTGTCAAGAGTCGAATTCAGGGAAGCTTCAAGAGTCATCACTTATTTTTTGAAAGGGAGGGGTTGCTTTATAAACAATATATTCTTGCTTTACACCCTTTGTGTAAGCAGGTTGATGTGGGCAATAAAAAAAAATATATAATCTTAAACCTTTGCAGTAAGCTTCAAGAGTCATAACTTGGTTTTTTTGGATTTTTTTTGCATTGTAAAAGATATATTCTTAATCCTCTTGCAGTAAGCTTCACTAATTGCTGACATATACTTGCATATAATATATAATTGTATCATATATGTTTGTATTTTTTACTTGCATTTTTAGTTAGTGGGTTGCAAAATATTTTTATACAAGATATAGTCCTCACAACCAAAAAGGTTGGGAACCGCTGATCTAAAGCATTGCTATACAACATGATTAGTTGTCTCTTGGGCGGTGACCAGCCCGACAAATATTAATTGTTACTATTATACAGGGTGACTAAAAATGTGGCCAAACGTTTAGGGTTGGTCAGGCATGCAATAATCATCCAGAATCGCATTAGAGCACGGGTGCGCAAACACCATCTGGAGGCAGCAGCTGGCATGTAAAATAAAACAGCGCTGGGCAAAATGTCGATATCTTTCTGAATCTTTAGGGTTTTGAACTGGAATTTTTATATAAGTTGCGATATATATATGGCTCTAAAGTTGTGAAAGAAAAATTATGCTACATTTCAAGCATGCGCATTAAAAAATTATTTACTACAAAATCTAATTGCTAATTTACTCTTCAACGTAACTAAATGAAAATTTGATACAATGCTTTTCTAATATATAATCATGTACTCTGTTAGTTTTATACAATTTTAATAAAAACTCTTCAAGTTATAAGTAAAGCATATACAGAAAAATGTTTGATTTTTTAAATAAACCTTTATATCTTCCCGAATATTCGTACTACTTTTGCTAAAATACATGTAAACATTGCTCTCATCACAAAAAAGACTTGATGAAATTTGAAAACCATTATCAGCTTTTGCGAAGAGAAGTGAGCCAAAATTCCTCTTCGACTTCATCAATTTCAGGTCGGTCCCATGAATGCCCTCGTGACAGAATCTTTGATACAAATTTTAAATTGAAACCCTGATCGCTAAATGGTGAAAGTTCGAGGAAAAATCATCCTGCCTTTCGGGAGACATTCGAAAAAATGTGCTTTGTCAGTTTTCTGTGAGGCAGCTGGATGCACTCGCTTGTGCCTAATCAAAATTTAAGGCAAGGTGAGGCATACAGTAGGAAATTTCCTCCAACTTCGACCATATAAAGAGTAGGTTTTAACTCACAATTCACATCAAAGATTCTGTCACGAGGGCATTCAGGAGACCGACCAGAAATTGATGAAGTCGAAGAGGGATTTTGGCTCATCCCGATTCTCAGGAAGCTGATAATAGCTTGCAACTTTCCAATATTCTATTGTTTGCTGTGTGTAATATTTGTATGCATTTTCGTAAAAATACCACGAATATTCGGGAAGATATAAATGTTTCTTTAAAAAATCCTGAATTGTTCTCCATATTTTTTGCTTATAACTTGCAGAGTTTTTCTTGAAATTGTATGAATGAATACTTGAAAATATATAGAAGAGAATTGCATCAAATTTTAATGTAATTACGTTGAATAGTAAAAGAGATATTACCATTTGTAGTAAATACTTTTTCTGCGCATGCGCGAAAGATAGCATAATTTTTCTTTCGGAACTTCATATTCATATATATATAGCGCAAGTTATATAAAAATTCCAGTTCAATACCATAAAGATTCAGCAGGATATCGGCATTTTGTCCAGCACTATTTTATTTTAAATACCATCTGCTGCCCCCAGATGGCGTTTGCGCACCCATGTTCCTATGCGATTCTGGATGCTTATCGTATGCCTGTCTTACTCTTAAAATTTGGCCACATTTTTTAAAAATCACTCTTTTATTTTATTAGGGTGCATAGTTAATCATTTTATTTAAATTTGAACTATATTCAAACAATAAAATAATATTAATAAACACAATACTTTTATACAATATTGTTCCCTTTCCTATCTCCCACAAGTCATTGACAAGTATAAGGTCGAGCAAAGCCGGCTACTCTGCTCGCATTAACATACAGGCTGATAGATAATTTAATATTGAAGATAATTTTCTGTTCCATTTTTGGAATTATGTCTGCCTTTGAACATAATAACTCAAAGATACAATGAGTTAGACGGATGAAATTTGGTATGCGGTATTTACACCAGAATTGTAGATATCTATCAACTTTTGGTCAAAATCAGTCTGCAGGATGTGTGTATGTTTATCCTTGCGTTACACGATAATTTTAAATGCACCCAGGTAAACACAATTTTAGATCTGACTCAAATTTTAGACCCTCAAACCCCTCTAAGGATTGTCGATGTTTTTGTTCGTGTGTATGCGAACTCGATAATTCAAATACTAAATATGGAATTTGCACCTAAATCATAGATATAATTTGGCAATAAGTCGATCAACAGACAGACGTTTTATTTGAGTAAATGTAAACACTAGAACTCAAAACAAATATAATCATTATAAATTAATGTTTGTATGCTTTCGAACAGAAGTCATAGATCTATATATCATTCATTCATTCAATACTCAGAAGAGTCGACTCAAACTTTAAGTTTCAGAGAGCAGGTTGACTCTCCGTTAGGACAGACATATAGATATGGTGAAAATGGATACAAAACTTACATCAAATATTGAATGAAAATGTGAATACATCTATATAAAGTTCTGAACGCAAACCTTCAACGAGAAAATGTTCAAAGATCTTACACGATTCTCCAGGCAATATGACGAAGCTTAGTACAAAACGCTCTGTATTGTGTAAAGATATGAGAAAGTCGACTGGAGAACACCCCCGCTGGTTTGTTTCTGTGTACGAAATTGCAGTTTTGAAGCACAGAAAAACAAATGGTGAGACTTCAAATGTTTTCTTAAAGTAATGCTCACATTCGAAACTGTATATATTCGGATGTAGCTACTTTTCTTCAAAATAAATAAAATTGGAAGCAATCAGTGTTGAGCGTTGAAAAACCAAAATTAAAATTAAAATTTTTCAGAAGAGTTTGTCGTCAAATTCAAAAACAACTTTATATTGTGTTTTTTCTTCAGTGAAATGAAATTGATCCTGATTTATTATTAAAGTATTGTATAACATATTAGGTTGTTATTAAATTTATTATTGGATTTGTTAATAAAATTAATATTAATGTTAATTTTGTTATTAAATAAACTAATTATTCAAGCAATTTAATGAATATAACGGTGCTATTATTTACTTCCTTTCAAATATCTGCTACTCAGTTACTTTTTGCTGAAAGCACTTTATTTCATTTCAAGAATCCATCGAAAATATTATTTATTCAGCCACTTTTAGATTATAACTGCTGATTTCATTTGAAAGACCCATATCTTGATCAAAATGTCGATAAAATACACTTCCATCATATCCATATATAACTTTCGTCATGCTCAACAAATGAAAAAATAAGGAAGTCTGTTCAATTATCTTCCCTCGAAATGAAAGACTTTTTGGGCATTTGTTTGGGAAATATTATTTGCCATCTTTGAGAAAAAGATTTTTCTTTTAGCTTAAAACACTAAAAATAATCTGGGATAGTCTATGTGTTAAGCCAGGGGTCAAAACTTGCGGCTCTTTCAATGTGTAATTGCGGCTAAATTTAAATCAGTAAATAATATACTTATAACAGAATAAGATATAAAATTGAACCGCCTTCGTGGGAACAGCGTATGGAACATTTTGGGAGGGACGGCGTGTAGAGAACGCCAGGTCGTTTTTCTTTACCCTCTGCTTCATATTTCTACCCAGTTTTCTCAGTTTATTACTTTGGTATGTTCAGGAACGATAATAGAGAGACATACAGGAAAAGAATGACAGATAAAATAGAAAAAAGAAGAAAATTTATTCGGCATATGTTCAATAAATAAACATTTCCCATGAAAGGGCTCCATGTTTTCGTCGATCGTGGGATGGTTACCAGATGTATAAAAGTTTTGGCAGTTTTAATTGAGAGTCGAAAACTCATCTCATTCTAGCTAACTTATAAGTTTTTCTGCGTAAGTCCGTCGTGTATTTATCTTCGGGTTTGTTGGAAGCTCAAAAGTTTCTGGCGTGCTGAGTTCAGCGACGTAATACGAGCGCAAAAAATGCTTAGATAGGAGAGCAGAAGTCAGACTGAACAAATTGGCTAAACGCATTTTACTCGAAGAATGTTCCTATTAGGTTAGGGGGCTCAGGGAGGAACAAACAAAAATTCACAGCACGAAATAACTCGCTAGCGTACTCTGTTCGCGAGCCCCTCCCACTGAGAGTTAAGCAAAAGAAAAACATCCTAATAATATTTCATGAAAATCCGATGTATTCTTGTTTAGCTCTAAATCCTCTCTTGGACTGCAATAATCAATTGATCCTCAAAATCCCGAACTGAATAAAGCGCGGTCACTCAATGACTCGAAAATCAAATGAAAATGTTGCTCGATCAAAGTTACTCAACTGTAATAATTATATTTTACAATTATATTTAAGATTACTATAACACTGATGATAAATAATTGAATTGCAGCATAATTTGTCTCAGCAGCTTTATGCAAAGTAAAATTAAATGTATTTTAACAAAAACATAGACACACATTTTAGGCATATTTTTCAAAAATGTTTGTTTCATAAATTAAGATGCTGACCTAAGTATTGTTTTGGTAAATATAATTTTAAAAATGGCTCTGTTACGAAGAAAAGGTTGGTCAGTCTTAGGCAAACCTACATATTTTATCTCTGGAGAGATTTTAAATCTCCAGATTGTAGATACTTGTTCTACATAAAAAAAAAACATATAAAAAAATTTGCAATTATTTTCGAGATCTATCGGAACTTTTCTGTTCCTTAAACAACTGTTTAGGATCCTTCTGCAACCATGCCCCTCGTTGAATATAATGTTAGGTAATTCTAGTGAGGGCGCTCCTGTCGCTCGCAACCAGCAAAAAGTTTTTGGCGGTATCCGGTAGTATGTGTTATGCAATCATGTGGCTTTTCAAGCTGAAAAAAAATGTGACACCCAATTCGAGGGTTTAATATTATTCGTGATATTCTTGCACGTTGTATCATCGATTAAGGGTATTAAATAGTGCACAAAAGATGAGATTTATTGATTGTGACCGAATTATTCATTGATATATATTTTACCTTTAATAAATAGTATATACTTTTTATATTACAGAGAAATCATTTTTCAAATATAAATTGTGTTTTTTTATAAGAAAAATGTTCATCTCCTTATTCTCTGTATAAAGTCCAGCACATACTCGTAAAACATATCTGGCGGTGATTAAATAATTGGGTGTATTTTTTAATACGTTGCTTTTAGTTATAAATGAGATGATATTCTAAACTACTTTAGTAGTTTTACTAATTTCTTTAAAATTTCACTGATAAAAAACTTTTATGCTTTCAACTTCGCGAATAAAACTACTCGCTTAAATTTGGATTTCATTTAGATATGTTCTTGACGCTTTAAAGGGCATCATTTTTATAAATAAAGCTCTCAAAACTATTGACCTTATTTTGTTTTCTAACTTAGAAAACGTTACTTAATCATTCCGCTCAGCTTGGTGAATTACGGTATGATAGTTTGTATATAAAAAGCAATTCACTTCGTGGAAAAGTGTTTCCGCTTATTCATTCGCAGTTTTTCTATATAAATTTATAAAAAATAAATGTGAAAATCCATAAGTATTCTTGGGCTGTAGAAATCAAAACTGTTAAATAAAATTCTTCATATTTTGTTCACAAATACTTTGAAGCATAAGGAAGGTTCTAGTGAAGATTTGGTGAAAAATAA
Source organism: Araneus ventricosus (assembly GCA_013235015.1). Taxonomy (NCBI): domain Eukaryota; kingdom Metazoa; phylum Arthropoda; class Arachnida; order Araneae; family Araneidae; genus Araneus; species Araneus ventricosus. The sequence continues at coordinate 109,736 of BGPR01002459.1, read as the reverse complement.
TTAAGTAGGTAATTTTTTATTAATGGAAAACATAAAAATATTTTCATTCCAAGCAAGCCCGAGTATATCCGCTAGTACCAATTAAAAATATTTTGCTGTTTTATTGAGAAAAAGTGTAAAACAGACGTTCGTTCGACGTTATGTTCGTGCTTTAAACAATTTTAAATACTTTATTCTCTTTAGAAAAGAAAACACGTCATTGTTATATTAAATGCATTTCTATAACACGCTAAAATTCTTAAAATACGCATTTCTTCCAATGAAAGTTATCTCATTTATCAAATGAATAAATGGCCTTTTCTTATCAATTTTGTTGTTGAATGTTAGACAATTTGCTTTAAAATTATTCTTAATCGTTTAAATCTTTTTATTTTCAAGGAAAAAAAATCATTTTGCCAAGGTTATCAGGATATTCACTTAAAACGCACAAAGATCATTGCACTTCAAACCAGGAAAAAGTATGAATATCATTTATTCCCATGCGGAAGAATGTGGGGTTTCCCCTCTTTTTCTCACCATAGAGCACTCGGAAATTTTTTAGATAACAATAATTTATTGAATGCAAGCCTCGTTCTATTCCTTCGGAATTTAAAAACATAATCACATTGTCGTTGTGAGTCAATAAGTTGATTTTCTTCTAAACAATTTATCTCTTCCAAAAATGTAGGTATTTATTTAATTATCGAAATCCAGGCAAGTTGAAATCGTGAATTTTCTAGAATCGTTACTGACAGGAGGCGTCTGAATGCAATAAGTTAGCATTGTATTCCAGTGTTATATTATATTACAAGTGCTTTTAAACTATGAGCTCGAGTTAGTTCCATAGAAAATGTTTAAACTATGCCTTTCTGTTAAGGTAATAGTAGGTATTTTTTTTAATTATTGAAATCAAGGAACGTCGAAATCATGAATCGTCTAGAATCATTGCTGACAGGAGGCGTCTGAATGCAATGAGTTAACATTGTATTCCAGTGTTTTATTATATTACAAGTGTTTTTAAACTATGAGCTGGAGCTCGAGTTAGTTCTCATAGAAAATGTTTAAACCATGCTGTTAAACCTTCTGTTATGGTAACTGTAGGTATTTTTCGAACTATCGAAATCAAGAAACGTCGAAATCATGAATCGTCTAGAATCGTTGCTGACAGGAGGCGTCTGAATGCAAAAAGTTAACATTATATTCCAGTGCTATATTATATTGCACATGTTTTTAAACTATGAGCTAGAGCTCAAGTTAATTCTCATAGAAAACGCTTACACCATGCATTTCTGTTAAAGTTTTTAGTATTAGTTGTGTAACAAATCTATAAATAGTTTTGATTTGAGTCGTATCATTAAAATTTTCAAAATAGATGAATTAAATTGACTTTCTTTTTCTCGCATCCTATTTTGTATATTTATATTACTTGTATATGTATACAGGGTGATTCAAAAGCTCTTAAAAATTTTAAGGGCAAATCAGGCATGTAGAAACAAGCCGTTTTAACAAAAGAATATGGGGGCGCTAACACATGCTATATCAAAAACCTTCTTAGGTTATTAGAAGAATAAAATGAACTGATTATATACGAGTTAATTGTGCTTTGAAGTGTCTAATACGTATTCACACATACTCATACAGAAACATGGGAATATTTTTTCACCTTTAAGAAATTCAACAACATTAATAAGATTAACTTGTCTATGCTTTATTTGCTTTCTATCATATTACTAAAAGTTTTATAGAGATTCTTTCATCGGTATGAAAATAATTTTTAAAATGCTTATTTTTAAAGGACAAGAAATCGTTATGATTTTGCGGCAGGACAAATTTAGTTAATATTAATACATATGAAGAAGAATTATTTGTCTGCGCAATTTCAATGAAAGAATTTCGTTCCATAGAAATTAATAATATAAAATTGTGTTTGTTTGTTATTTTCATTTATAAGCAGCACCGCAGGAAGAGAGCTGAATGGCTATTTCGATGAGAGTTCAAACACAAGAATTCTCAACCTATGCTCTCAAGCACCACTGCAAAAAACAACAAAAGGAATTGCGTACCCCACATAGAGAATGTTGATTCTAAAGTATCTAACAAACATTTAAAAACAAATAGAAAGAACAGAAACAAAATGATTTCTTAACGAAATATATGTACGGAAATGGCGCGTCTAAGTGATGTCTCATAAGGTAGAATAGGTAAGTGAGAAAGACAAATAAATTTCAAAAAAGCAAACATTTTATTGATTCAAAATTTTACAATAAGTGCTTAAAAATGTGCACACCAATAGTGTAATACAAAATGCACAACGACGGCGGATGGCTTGAGCAAAGATGTCGATTATTTCGTGCACATTTCCATAATCACTGTTTGGGCACTAGAAATCTTTCAGAGTTAATAGAGCCTTAGATAATTATCTTAATATGCACCCAGTGGAATAAAATTCATGCATGCCAAATTTTGATGATGGTTACCACATAGTACGTTGACTTTGTACGAGGCAAAATCTGACACTTCTCTTCCGCGAACTGCTGGAAGAACATTGGGTAGAAGTTCTAGAAAGATTTATTTTGAAAGATGATGTACGTGCGGCTATTTAAACCGATTAGGTAGAATGTATGTCCTAATAAATAAGGTGGATTCTCGCGCAACCCAAGGGATACGTTCTGCGTAATAGAAAATTGCGTTATACAGGACATGCACTATCGGAAGAATTTATGCAAGTTCAAATGTGTCTCTAAATTGTAACTGCATATATTGCTAGTGAGATGTGATCTTTTATAATCGATCAGGTTCACTTTTTGTATAGAAACAGCAGATTAGTGTGTACATTTGTTCTTCAGAACAAAAAAAGAAAAAGTACAGAAAATATTAAATATATAAAATATATGTATATTTTATCGCAGAATATACAAAATACGGGACATTTTATTGCGCTGTATGAGAATTAGTCGCCCTTTCTTGTGCGTAATACGAAAAAATGGCGACTAATTTTCATGTTCCATGCCAACCAAAACTTCCTTCTTGGTTAAAATGTGGTCTGGTTTCGTTTGTATTATCATGTTCCCAAAGGTGAGAATGATGTGTATTAAACTTATCCGAACACTTCATTTGTGAATGTCTGGTTGCCTTGGCACCCTCTATCTGTCTTTATTTTTGCCAGATATTTTAGAATTTCTTTTTACATTCATAGAAAATTATAATGCAAGAGATATGAAATGAAAGAAAAATTAACGCGTAATAAATTTATTTGTATATTTATTTCGTTTGTTACGCACGTCCAAAGGAAGATGCAAAGTATAGCTTTTAAAATTAACAAATATTGTAAAATTCGCAGCTATAAATTAATTTCTCAAGATGTGATCGGTAATAAAGAAATAATGAAACAAACTATATTATCAATTCTAAATTGGTTTATTTTAATTACTCCCTATATAAATCTTAGATGGAATTAAAAGTTTGATTAATATAATGGAAACTAATTTATTGATTTAATTATTTAATTTAACTGAAGCACGACATTTATTGCAAAGAAGGTTAAACAATTGTTCATATTGAAAAATCAGATTTAAATTATACACAGAAACCAGCGGGAGTGTTCTCCCCTAAACTTTCTCGTATACTTCTCGAAAAAGGTGTTGTTTGCCCTCCCCCCGCGTGGATAAAAAAATTCGAACCTATTGTAACCCAGTATCCAATGACTATCAGAAAGTATTTAGGTAAAAAATCAAATTCGAAGAGATGCGTTCCGATTGAATGAATACCGATTTCTACTCTTTCTTGGCTCAAGGGCAATCCTTCCACGTGCACAGATTGCTACCAAGTACGCATGCGCATGGAGAATCGGATGAAAAAAAGCGCCAAGCAGGAGTCAATAAATATCGTGCACAGAAGATTGCGTTCAATACGCATGCGCGTGGAGACAGCGGACTCGTTGGAGATGCGTTTATACAAACCGACAGACAATCAACCTTTTGACGGATTTGGCCCAAAATTTTATACGGACCTACATTCATGACGATAAAACTGTGTACGAAATTTTATCCATCTAGCTATTCAAGTTTTTGAATTATAGCGTTCGCATGACCGCGGACATACAGACAGACAGACTTCCCGCTGACGGATTTTGTCCAAAATTTGATAGAAACCTACAAATTATGTTTAAAGACTACATACCAAATTTCATCCCTTTATCTCTAATAGTTTTCGAGTTATCGTGTTCACAGACAGACAGACATACAGACATAATTCCAAAATTGTGTTTTTCGGACTCAGGGAGGTCTAAAACGTGGAGATCCGTCAAAATCTCGAGTTCGAATTTTTTGACGATTACAATAATTTCTCTTTGTATACTTCGTATACGAGAAAGTAAAAAAACAATTTCCTATTTTTTCTACAAAGAAAATACAATAAAAAATTATTGCATTTTTTCATTTTAGAACTGTAGAACGTCTTCGGATATTCTAGATGCTCTCACAGACTGAATTGAATTCAAAAATATTCTTCGAAGGGTTTCGCTAACATAGAAAATTATAACGAGTAATCTTTACAGTTTTAGGCCTTGCTTCTCACATAATATCATTAGAACGTAAAGTATATACCTCTAATATAAATCCTACGCATCAATTTGTTATCAGTTTCATCCTCGTCGAAGATTAAAACGCATACAACCCACAATGTCACAGGTAGGTTAGATTTAATTACACCGTACTACCACCAAACTATAAATATTTCAAGCGATAAATCAACCAATTCGGTATAAGATTTGATACAAATATGCTCTAATGATTGAAACGGTTGGCAAAAGTAAAGCGAACCGTAGCATATTTATAAGTCTAATAAAACATAAAATAGTCTCACCGATACTGAATTAACCAAGTAAAACGCAATCCGCTTTGCAAAGTTGCGCGCAGCGACAACAGCGCTACCTAGCGGAACGATATTAAGCACGCAGAATGAGTAGAGTAGTCCATGGAGAACTTGCGGCCTCTCTTAAGGCCACATATAGCCTTTTTGAGTTTCTTATGTTGCCTTACCAATTATTTACAGTTTGCATTGAAATAACATACTCGTCTGAAATTTAATAATAATTACAGAACAATAATCTTTCAGATTCTGCTCTCGCGGCCGTTTGTCGAACTGCCAAAGTTTAATGAGGCCTTTCATAGCAGAACGTTTCAGCCACTCCTGGTGTAGTCTATCAATCTGATACTTTGTATGATGGCGAAGAACATTAGAACAATATTCTGTGCCTCAGTGGAAAAGAGAATACGAAACAACGGAACCATCGTTTTCAGTCTGCAGCAACGACATTTTTGGACCTGTTGGATATTTAACTTTGGAGTTAATCGAAGAGCGAGCTTATAAGAATAATGCGCAAACGGAAGCTGATCTTCGAAAGAACGTTCAAGACATAACTCAATCATCCGATGCTCAAGAACGTAGCCCATAACACGATCCGTAGAGCAAAACTGGTTCGAAGGCCGATGGTAGTCAGTTTGAACATTATTTATTTTATTACAGAAACTCTTTTTTTGTTTTTTATAAACAATAAAGCAAATTTTCCGCTCGTTTTTTGGGTTGCAATTTATGTGGAAAACCTATATACTATTATTGCGGCTCCCTCCAGGGCTGTAGAATGAGGTGTCGATACAATCTTTAATTTCCCAATCGTTACGCTCCTGGGTATAAAACACATCTATTCTTAAAATCTTGTCAGACCTAGGACAGGATTTTCAAAAGATCTATGCTAAGATTTGAGATAATTCTTTTATCAAAACACAGCGATAAATTTCACAATGAAACAGTGCATATATTTGCAACAATGCATGACAGTTTTCATTGTTAAGTAAAATGTGGTTCAAGTTTTATTTGCTATAAGCGATGCACATTGTCGCGGTGATTCAATTCATCGATACCGTTTTATCTATGTAAAGTTGTGATACTAGGGACATGTCCTTGATACACAGTACTTTTAACATATGCCCATAAGCACACATGCACGCTTTTTTCAGTTTTCCACGGAAAAAGCACCGAATCTTTCTAATAGTGCCTTTTTGTGCTTTTTTTCCATTTTACAAACCGAAATCACATGTTCCACTGTATGAAAGCATCAAATTTTGTTACATTTCACTTAGTAAATTATCCGCTAAAAGCTTCAGAACACGCCACGTTATTTATAATTAGTTTGCATAAACAAGAGATGGTTTGAAGTTCTCTCAAAATTTAGCAAGATTTCTCTACAGATCTCGATCTTATTCTGATTGGTATACATGAATGCAGGCCTATGTTTAATACTGGTTTCACTTTGTCCATTGGATCTAGTGATTCTACAGTGAAATTCCTCAAAATCCAAGAAAGGATTATTCTTAGCTCGATTTCAGCAAATTTGTATCCTAAAAGAGAAGACAATTGAAAAGAATTAGAATTATGAAGTAAATGATCTTTATTCGAACAACTTTGTATCTTTATTACTACTGTTGTCGAATACGATGATTTATTTCAAACTTGGTTTCGTAGCATATGAAGAAAATCCAAAAATATTTTATACAAGTATCTCTTTCTCTATTATTGACATAATTATTAGATTCAAATTTGATACAGGTCTGAAATTTCGATGGATGGATCATATATCAAATCTCATTTATCTAGCTTTCCATGTTTTTGAGATATTGCGTTGCCATGCAATCGGACATAGGACATAATTCCAAAAATATTTCTATTCGGACTCAGGAAATTTTAAAACTTTGAAATTTATCAAAATCTCGAGATTGAATTTCTTGACGATTCCATTGCTTACTCCAAAGTAAATAAGTCCAAAATTAAATAGCAATTTACTTTCTTATTTACAAAATATACATTGCTTAATTCCATGCATATTTTGTATATAAGAAAGTAATTTAGTTTTTCGTTCAAAATATATGTGACATTAAAAGTCCTTACGTATATAAAGGAACTAAATAATTTCATCAGAGTGAGATTATAGTTTCTAACTAATTTCCAAATATTCTTTTTTCTATTTTGGAGCTGAAATGTGTGATAAATAAATGAAAATAATATAATTGTAAAGAATCATACATTCCAAACAATAAAAAAGGGTAGAAAATCTCTGAAGATTAAAGAATAATCATGAAAAATATGTAGCTCTTAAATGTGAAAAAAATTTTTTAGTTATTTTATTACACAATATTTGTGGTTCTTACCAATGCAGTTTCTTGCACCGGCAGAAAAAGGGATATATGCAAACTCAGGTATATTGACTCTATTTTCAGGTGAAAATCGATCAGGATCAAATTTCTCTGGATCAGGAAACACATCTTCATCTCTGTGCAAACTGTAAACAAACATAACACAAGCTGCACCCCTTGGCAAAGTAGAACCACCTGCAAAATATGCATAGTTAAAGTAAGCAAAATTTTGTGTATATCTGAATAATTTAAAAATGTCAAAATATGGATAGTTTAGTTTTGAAGCATCATAGGGCTATTTAGGGACATCGTAATTTTGAACTGTAGTCTTATGAAGAAGACGACACCTGAGCTGGCAACTCCCTCTCCAAACTTAAGCAACGCAGCAGCGGGAGAATGTTTGACACCCTTTGTGTGAATTAACGTGTAACAGTCCCACATATACGGCGACTCTTCAGTAGAATCGGATTTCGAACCAGGAACCCTGTAGTAGGGCGGGCCCAAAAATTCGATGTGTCTTAGAAATATGAGGTATTGCGAAAAAGTTGCCAACTCCCATCGTTAAAAAGTATGCAAAATTTTATAGTAACTCTGAATTGATATATTCTGTCGCCTCAATGGGCAGAAAGATGTGAAAATTGGACTAAAAATGGTTACAAAATTGGAGTAAAAATTGTTAAAATAAAAAAAAATTAATAAAAAATCACAGATTTCTTTGATCAGTTTGCGGTAGTGCTCAAAAGTTACTATTTTAAACAACAGCTCCTTTACAAAATTTTAGAATTATAAGTTAATATCTTCTGCTGCCTCAACGACACTGAATGTTTGAAATTGAAGGCGAATTTTTAAATAAATACACTTTTCTGGAAATAATTGATAAATAATTGACAAACTAATAAATAAGAAATATTCTTATTAATTTAGAAATTAAAATGATACATATATTTTTATAATGTTAAGAATTTGTGAATTTAACGACTTTTCGAGGGTTTTGGCGACTTGACTACAAATTTGGCGACTTAGGAAACGCAATTTGCAGTATATTTTGAAGACTTGGCGTCAAGAAATTTCTACTATTTTCTAGAAAATTTGGCAGTCTCTCTAGAGTATATGAAGTAATCACTTGTAGCAATCACAATGAGTCATCGACTGAGTGTGAGTCGCAATTGTCGGTGACGACGTTATCAAGGCTGCTAACTTTAGTCGAGTGTCTAAGCCGATTTGCAGCGTTTTGTTTTGAGTTTTTACCGTGCTCTCTGCTATGAGCTGATTCGAATTGTTGTAGTCTTTTGAAGCCTGGATTGTTTTTGCTCTGTCAACTATAAATATTTGTAAATACAACTGTAAATAAATTTCTGTTTGTGCAGTCTTGATTGAAGTACATTCAATGCATGAACCATTCCAAACCGTAATATCTTGTTTCTCTACAATAATCGCTTGCATCAATCGTAAATCAATTTATAAAAGCTGCTAGAAACCAGATATACGAATTAAATTTGTGGCGAATATAAAATACACTTACAATGGCGGCTCGTCCATTATGGCTGCAGCCCTCTCCCGCATGAAATAATTTTAAAGCTTGTATTTGCGTGTATATGTGCATACTTTTTCACTTTGAGAATTCGATGATCAGCGAAAATGGTAGAAAAAGCAATGATAAACGTAAAAAGAAGACGAAAAATGAATCAACAGTCAAGAGAGATACGAGTTAGAGTTGCAAAGTGAAGGCATCAAAATTCCCCCACTGCGCACTCTGAGTGATGAATTGTGAGAGTAAAAGCAACCGTTTCGAGTTATTAATTTAAAGATTCCAGAGCTGCATCCCTCCCAGCCTCGTTTGGCGTGGGACCTTTGGCTTCACTTCGTTATTTGGCTTTTCATCGCTTTCTCTCATTTGCTGTTTAATGGTTTCTGTTTCGCTTTATATTGCCTCGGCAGAAAATGTCTGGTTTCTTGAATATGCGCTTTCATTTGTTCGAATGCACTCGTCAAAAGACAGTTTGAAGAGGACTTTATTAATTTTTCAAATGGAAATTTTTTATAAGGAGGGATAAATGATTATTATGAAAGGGAAGAAATCCTGAACGTTGCATACCGTCAAAAAATCAGATAATCACAGCTTTCGCTGAGCCGAAAATTGAATATAAAGAATGCAGATCGCATTATGCCGGATTTGAACTTATTAAAACGTCTTGAAGCATGAAAACCCAGAATCAGCTAAATTTTTCCAGCAGTACGCGTTTATTCGAGCCGCCCTGTGTACTTATTTAAGTTGATGAATCAATGCTACATTAATTAATTCTTTCTTAAAAGATATTTTAAGAGATATCTTAAATTTTGATAATAACTTTATTTTGAATTCTGTTACTGATAATAATTCACAGGAGCAATCCGTGAAAAATATACCTATATTTTACTTATATCTTCATTATATCATTTAGGTAAGCAGTTTAAACATTTATTCTACTGTTTTGACTTATTTTCGAGGCCATGGAAGGAATTCGAAAATAATCTTTATTTTGTGACGTTTTGTATTTTTGATCTTTTTCTATATGTGGAAAATCTTTTTATAACTATCCATAAAACGAACGATTACTTCGAGAACGATTTTCTTCCAAAAAACGAAGCACACCCATTTTTTTCAGAAATAAAGATTTATTTCACAGTTATCTTAATATTGGTGTTCTTAACATAAGTATAAAGCATATTGAAATTCACGCTTCAATTAAATTTGGTGTTAAGGGGTTAATTTTAAATTACTACAATTATTAAGCATATATATTATTTTTAATGACTAGAATGTAAATAATGAGTGTTCACTTACAGATTCGACTATCCTTCTTAACTTGCCTGGCCATTATCGGAATACTTGGATAGAGTCTGAGGGTTTCCTGTAACATAAATAATCACATTTTTTGGTGTAGAAATTATAAATTTAATGCTCATCATTGAATAAGTGAATTCTTTGGTTCACAAAATAAGTTAAATTGTGGATTATTAAATTCCTAGTAGTTACCTTCCAAGTTAGCAAGAAAACTTTTGCTCGAAAACAAAGTCAATAGCGTTAAAAGGCTTCAAGTTCTACAAAGCTGAAATTTTTGTCTCGAAATCTTACTCACTTCCGAAGCCTTACTGATTTATTCTAAATTCGGAGGTTAAACAGTTAAAATCTTAAAAATTACGATTTAAATGTTATAACGCTTTCCGGAGACCTCTAATCTTCACGATTATAATTTTTTTCGTGTAGAATATTCGACAATTTGCCAAACACATGTTGTCCTTTTATAACATTATTAACTATTATAGTTAAATAATATTCCTTATTTTTCAAAATAATTGGATGAACGTAACTTTTTTCTTAAAGTAGATATTGAAATGGAAATAATAATTTTTAAATAAAATAAAATAATAGTGGAAAATCATACAATATTTTCGACTTTAAACTTTCACTTAGCATAATAATGTTTTTAAAGCCGCTGAAACCCGATTATTTGTACGATAAGGGTTTTTCCTTAATTTTTTATTACTTGATATGAAAAGCTTAAAAATCCAAAACAAAGTTTTTCAAAAATGTGTCGATCGCTTTTCTCGTTTCAAAGTAAACCTTACCTTTATGACGCAATCAAGAAGCTGGAGGTCTTTGAAGTCATCCTCCGTGACAAGTCTATTTTGATCTTCGCCAAACACTCGATCGAGTTCTTCATTCACTTTACATTGAATGTCTGGGTGATGTCCCAAGAGGAATAATGCTCATGTGATAGTGGTTCCAACGGTTTCATGACCCTATTTATGAAATTAATTGTATGAATAAAATAGAGAAAAACCTTTCGTGAGAAAAAAGCATCAGATGTGAAAGATGGAAAAATTGTCGTAATAACCAAAGAAAGATATGAATCAATCATTTTTACTAAATTTTAAAGGGGGCATCTTAGAGGAAATTAGAAAGACGTTTTCTTACATATTCATTCTTCTCTCTCCCAAAAAAGTAATCAATGAATTCTCCAAAGTGGAAACTTGTATTTGAATATGCGATTAACATCATATTGCTTTTAAATAAAATATACGGAGATAAAAAGGACTTTACAAATATTCTATTGTTTTTGAAAATAATTTTCCTGAAATTTGCAATATCTTTAAAATGCCTCTATTTTAAAAGGGGAAGTTTCTTCCTCTAGCCCAAATGCAGGATTTGCGTTATCTTTAATAACTGGAAATCTTATTCACAGACACGTGCATTCCATGAAAGACCATAAATAAAAAAGTCTTTTGTTCCTCTGAGGGGAATTAAGATAAGACTCTACAAAAGAAAATCTTAAATTGCCGCAGGAACTTAAAGGTCTCTGTGAAAGTAGTCCTCTATTCAGTTCAGGTGAACGATATGACCACTCAATACCTTAATCTTAAAGAGAGTCGTCTATAAAGTTACCTCAATGTTACCGATAAATACCATCCATTAGATTGCATCCATCGTAAATGGTACAATCGTACGGCCGAACATTTATACCGAGGATTTCATATCGTTATCTTTGAACAATCCTCTTTAAGCTGCATCTCAAAGAGGATTTCATATCGTTATCTTTGAACAATCCTCTTTAAGCTGCATCTCAAAGAGGATTTTTTATCGTTATCTTTGAACAATCCTCTTTAAGCTGCATCTCAAAGAGGATTTTTTATCGTTATCTTTGAACAATCCTCTTTAAGCTGCATCTCAAAGAGATTCTAGCTCAGTCTTCTATTTGTTCTCTTCTGCAATTCTGTCTCTTAACAATGTCGGATTAGCAACAAATGGTTCGTTTTTCGTTCCAACGACGAGAGTGAGAAATGATTAAGAATTGATTAGAGAGAATGCGGCCTTTTCAGTAAGAGTTATAGGTTGCTATTTTATCTTTTTATTGGTTTGCACATTTTGGTGAGAACAGAAATCTAAACTGCCTTAAGTTTATTCTTAAACAGTTATCATATAAATAGGACTTCAATAACGACCGTTTCCTAACAACGTTGATATCATGGTCATTGTTTAAAAAACAGAGCGCAAACGCGCTCGGAAACCCTGGTAACTCCAAATAAAGGAAAGAAAATAAAAGCTAGTGACACTAGATTGCACAATGTTGAAAAGGGAATTTCCTCGTCTATTGGGATTCATTAAATTTCAAATCGCTGGCTCAGGGTATTGAAAATATTTTGATTTTCACCAGTCAGGAGATTCGAGTAAGATAGTGAAAGTAAAAGCTGAAAAGTCAGTATACTTTAACATTGACCGTGAGAAAAGTATTTTATGTATTTTCTGCCTACATACCGCAATGATAAAAGATCCACTTCCTCTCTGATATCTTCCTCGTTTAACTCTTTCGTTACCACTCCTTTCTCGCGGGAAAATGTCCTCGCGGGAAGGAAAACATCACAATAGCTTGAAGAAATGCTCAGATTGACAAAAGTTCTAATAGCATCGTTTTCCTTACAACTGATTTTAGTACTTGATAAAGAACAGGCAAAATACTTGTAACTGTCAAGTTTTCCCTATAAATAGCACAATGCACAACGAGCATTTCTGGATTCTAGCTTTTTAATCAATTTTAAGCAGCCATTTTCCTTGCCCATCATATTAGGAGCACCATCTGCAACAGAAGATGTTTTATTTTTATGGGTATATTATTGACATCTAATTTTGTTAGCTTATTGAATGTATCTTTGGGGGTAGTTGTGCTTTCTAATGATTTACAGAACAAATTTTACTCAGACAAAAGCACCTTTATCAATATATTTAATATAAGTTATCAATACGGCCTCACTTCCTCAAAACTGATTTATCCATTTGCACTGAGGATTTTCTTCTTTTCAGCTTTTCAACAAGTGATATTTCAATCATTTCGTCGACGTTCCTGCTAATAGTATTGTTACTGAGTGGCATAGATTTCACGTCTATGTCTTCTTTTTCCAGTTTTAAGAAATACTGATATTAATAGTTGATAAATTCTTTCCTATAATAGCGCTTTTTCGGATATTAAAAATAAACAAATCAATGAAATATTAATTATCTAGCATTTGACTCTACTTTTAGTTTACCAGCCAGGATATAATATTCCAAGCTTTATACTAAAAAGACACAACAGGACGTCACTGAATTAGTTGGTTAGTAATTCAAAATCTTATATGAAAACTTTTTGTATTAAAATAGTGGTAGAACTTGAACAAACAAAATAAGATTTAAATGTTTAAAGTGATACGTCACATGATGTTTAAAATATCCTTTAAAAACATAATAAATGGGAATGATTGTCTGAAAAATCTGTTTAAATAATATTTATAAATAAAATATTTCGCAAAAAAATTGTCAGTCATTAAAATATTAATCATTTGGACGTTAACTCTAATTGTAGAGTTAATGCCCAAAACTCTATAGTCTGCCCTCTCTTGAATTGATAAATGTTCATTAAATGCATTGTAGTTTCATTCTTTCCGAAACAAGATTTTGCAACACGACATGAGAGTTTAGTAAACGAAATTGAAAAAATCTGACAAAAATTAACACATTAAATTATTATCTTCAATGGGCAGTAAGTAATCTTAATTTGAAATATTTGAATCTTTAATGTCTCAACAGTTTTCAAAATCTATGTGCTTCGAATCGAGAATATTCCTGCATCCCAATCACACGTTTAGTTGTAGATAACGAATTTCAGGAGTTAACAAATTTTCTATAACAGCGGTTCTCACCGTTTCTAGTTGTGCTGACCACGTGTTGTGTAAAAAATATTTTGAGGCCTACTAACTAAATAAACAAGTAAAAAGACATATACATATATATTATATGCACTTACATGTCAGTAATTATTAAAGCTTACTGTAAAAGTATTAAAAATTTATTGATTGTAAAGCAAAAAGTTTTATTGCTATTAATCAGCTGCCACAATGTACGAAACCTGAAAAACAAGCGGTAAATATTCAAAATAAAACGTAATGGAGTTTTTGAAGTTGTTTATCCCTTACGAGAATTTTAATATCTGGATTAAAACTTGACAGATTCAGCCTCAATTGTTATTCTGCATCCGGTATTTTTCAGAAATTATTTTCAAAAAAACTTAAGCTGAGAAAGCATATTCACACAGATAAGCAGTCCAGAATCCAATGAAATGTTTCAGTACAAGTTTGACAGTTGTTGGATAATGTTGTCGAATTTTTATCCAAAACGGGAACAATGATGCTGTTCCGCATAAAATTTCTGGACACATAATAGTTTAAATAACGAGTCATCTTCTTTTGATGGTTCTTTCCACTTTCTTTATGCAGCATTCTTCAAAAGAATTTCTGTTCCATTGGTTTTCGTCTTTAGTTTTCGGAAAATAGCACCTAACACAAATATGAAAAAGTCTACTAACTCCCCTGACTTCGAATTTTGATCAGAGTTCCACGGCTCATTAATACGCTATTCGTATATATTGGTAACAGCTGTTCTATAAGAAATGAATGAATTCAATATGAAATCATCCGACTATTTAAGTGTGAATTAAATATTTACCTAGCGATTCTCCGTGATTCTTCGAATAATTGCATTGTATTGCATAAATTTAGAAATATGCTAATTACCCATGCAAAATTTCTAGTTTAAAAGATATCAATTTGATGAAAATCCCTCAACGTTCAGCTTCTTTTAGATACGAACAGAAATGCACTGGATTCATTCTCGATTTTTTTTTCCAAATCTTAACGCAATGAACTCGACAATTTTTATGCTTTGCGTTTATGCAGTTAAGAATTAGTTAATAAAAATGCTCTTATTTCTTTGCGTATTGAAATCATTTAGTTTGAATTTTAATATAACGCTTTGCTGGTTTATTGTCAGAGTTCTTCGTATTTTCTTTTCATATATTTTGGTTAAAAGCTCAGCATGTTATTAGGTAAAAACATGTGGAACGTTTTAGGATTTCTTAAGAAAATATTCGCATCTTCCCGAATATGTAAACATCTTTTGAAATTCAGTTCCGCTTGGTTCGAAATCAAGACAGAAAATTTAAATTTTCTTTCTATACTTTCTATATTTCTAATTTATTTCAGTTAAATAAATACGCCCGTACTTTGCGTCCTCAGTTTTATGAATAAATAACATTTCAGATCCAAATTTACCAGAACTGAACTACCCTACAATGTATCCAATAAGAAAATTATTAAAAAAATTCTTCCTGTTTTATTTTTTGAATTTTTGTAAGGAACTTTATTAAAATTTTGAACAAGAAATTTATTTAATGAATTTTCATATTGTTTGTTTATCAATTATGCATTATTTTTAAAACTGAAATATATTGTGGTTATGCAAATTGTTTCTAATTGGACCCCGCATCTGCTAAGGCCAGACTGGCACAACTCTTTAATCGAGTAGAAGGTGAAGGTGATTGGAACATTCATTTAAATTGGGTTAAAGCAATGCTTCCAATGTTACCTCCATCCATCCAAACCGGAAAGGAGCCAAATGGCTCTAAACACGGGGATGCAGGTGGTGTGATGTAATGTGATGTAACATGCAACATTACGCCCAAACTTAGCAATTGCAACAAACATTACTTAAAAATTGTAATTAACACATGGGAGAAGTTTCTCCAATAGCTTTCTAAATACATGGATCTGTCGCCTGCCTACATGTATCAAAAACATAATAAAAAACAGCTCTTTCATATTATGTTTCTTTTACTAATATTTTAAAGTGTCTACATGTTTGTATTCTGCTGGATAGACCGATCTACGTAGAGCTACGAAATATGATATAAACATCACTCGAAAGGAGGGGAGGAATCTGTAATTTGGGCCCTATTTATAGAAAATTTATAAAATAAGATGCCTTTTCTAGGAAAACAATTTTTTGTGGAGTACAATTTTGTCCTTATTTTAACATCGTTTTCCTCAGTTGTTGGATATATAAAACTTTTAATTCTGATGGAAATTTATCGTCCTATTGATTTCCAAACAGATGTCATGAAACTACATCCTTTGAGATAATAGATGGCGCAGAAATTTCAAATTCAAAAAACAAAAAGGAATCTTATCATTTTTTACCCTTGCCCTTCAAACGAAAACGTCATCTATAATTTACGTTTACCATCCCCCGGACGTAAAAGTCCAAGCTGTAAATTAAAGATATGAATGTCAGAAAACTCAGCATGGGAAATTACATTATATAAAAACCTTTTGTATTAAAATAATAGTAAATATTTTATAAACACATTTGAACGTTTGGTTTTATAGTATCTTTAAAAAATACATACAGATGTTAATGATTCTTATGTAAATATGTTTATGAATGAATCAACAGTTTTTTACGGCTTACACGCCTGAGTTTAAGAAGAAATTAGAAATATCGAAGTAAATATATGCTTAGCACTAAAAATATCGATTTAAATTATGATTTATTATTTAAATTATTATTTTATTATTTACATGAATTTTGTTTTTATTGCCTTATTCTCAACCTTGTCGTATTTAAGAGGCACAGCAAATATATTTATGAATTTAATTCAATGAAATCCATTCGTATTGTTTAGAATTTTACAAAAAAATGATCCAACAGTCTTAAGAAAATCATCCGCTCGATGTAACCGAATGTATGCCAGTAAGCAGGATGATAAAAAATGAAGCTATATTCCACTAATATTCCAGCAAAACCCGAAGCGCAAGTAATGAAATCAAACAGCAATTGTATAAATTGCAACACATTAGAGAGTATATATCTAATAAATGACAGTAACAGCATCTTCAGTAGCGCTTAGCGCCTATTAGATCACCAGCTTGCACTTCGATAAAATAAATTCTAAATTGATTCATCCTCTCGTTTGAGTCTCTCGGTATTTAGCTTTTCCCATTGGGCATGACGTCACATGGACTTCTCTAGAAAAATCCAGATCACAGCTTGGATGAGAGATAGGGCAATAATTCTTGCAAATTCTAGAACCATCATTTTTGTTGCCAAAGTCGCCATCGTCGGGCAACCATTAAAGAGACTCTCTAAAACTCCCCTTATAACCATAAGACTAACATTGCAGGGATAACGGTATTATAGATTCGTAATTTGACATGTAAACAATTATTTTATACTACATATCTTAAGGCTGAATCATTTCAATTTTTAGACAAAATTTTTTAGAACGCAAATTTCTTAGCATTTCAATGAAAAAGAAAAAGTTGTATCTCTGTAGAATCAGGAATTTTGACAGAAAGACAAAAAGAAAGTTTTGCTTAAGATTTTTCATTCATGGCCATGGAAAATATTACATAACTTTTTAGCTATGTCATTCATCTAAACGCGAGGTACAATGTTTGAATTAATATGCAAATAAATTTATTTTATTTCAAATTATCATAACTAAAATGAGCATACATTATTTTTTAACAACTATGAAAAATGATAGTTAACTAGCATGGCAATGAATTTGGAATAATTAATTACTAAGATTTTAAATTTTATGATGCAAAATTCGTCTACTACATATTTAACGGCTGACTCTAACGACGTCACTTAATTAGAAAAAAAAAATGACAACGATTGGTTGCTTATAAGTTCTATCAAAATAAGATATTAATTTTACTATAAATTTCAAATTTTGTTTGTTTATTTCATATTCTTTAAGATCATACTTTTATCTTGGTTTTTTTTGCTTTGGAAACTAAGCGTTTGAAATTCATTTCTATTCAACCTGATTTTTGGTAGCAAATTTTTATAGCATTCTTCGTTCCAATTCCAAATATTAATTTTGGCGTGTGAAAAAAATTAATTTCTATAATTTCATTTAATTTTTCATTATACAATATTCAATCCGTGTTATTGTTCTTTATTTTTTAA
Source organism: Araneus ventricosus (assembly GCA_013235015.1). Taxonomy (NCBI): domain Eukaryota; kingdom Metazoa; phylum Arthropoda; class Arachnida; order Araneae; family Araneidae; genus Araneus; species Araneus ventricosus. The sequence goes on along the minus strand of BGPR01002459.1, from coordinate 91,742 downwards.
GTATTTACATTGGTTGTGATGCTCTAACACTGAATTATTTCAGTACATTTCATTCATAAAAATAAGGTTTCGAACGCAGGTAGTACATTTCTTTCATAACATAATATACGAGACATCGCTGAAAACGCATACCCCATTTAAGCACACATCTTAAACACAGATTTAATTTCAAAAGATAAATATACTATTTAACTATTTTTATATATGTATTATTAACAATTACCTGTTATCAGATGAAAATGCGTTTTATGAGGCATATAATTTAAAAAATATGCGCTTATTTCTCTAATATATGCGCCAGTATTTCTCTAATTATTGTTTTTCTTATATTTCCTTATTTAAAATTATATCAGTAATTGATTTTTTGAGCTGCATTGAAAGGATTTTCTGAATCATAGATTAAAATGATCTCTTTACATAATTCTGAGTTTCTTGAATTAAATTATTACATATCCATTTCTAAATCTGATTAAAAAAGATCACGATGAATATTTTTTTAAGAATTAACTCACGGTTGTTGTTTATAAATCATAAATGAGGCTTAGTTTTAAAATAATTTTTATAATATTTTATGACACAGAGTGAAAATTTTTAAAAAGCTGAAAAAATTGCAAAAAAAGTGGAATAAATGCGTTTGTTTATTTTGGAACGGAACACTCCGTATCCCAGATAGCACGTAAGTTCGCAGCACACAAGTTTGATTTTTACTTGATATTCCCTTGTCATGGCAAAATTTGACGTGTCAAACTTGAAGCGAACTTGTAGCAAGTTCTCTGTAACAACTAGCGCCACCCTCGCTTGCAACGCATTTGCTACAAGTTCGACGTGACAAATAGCGCCACCTCCCTTGCAAATCAAACTTGCTGCAAGTTTGCAAAACAAGCTTGATGCAAAGACAGCACAAAGAGATAATTATCTTTGTCTCTGTTTTAAAAAAGCATCCGATTTTTAATAGCATCTCCTAGACCATCCTTCTTTTTATTAATTCAATAAATCACTGATAATTTGTAAAAAAACTTACATTTTTATAAAAAAAGAATTGAAACATTTTCCATCTTTTTACTAAAAGTTTTTACTTTAAAGAAAACTATATCGCCTTTTTCTTAATGTTGAAATTTTAACGTTTATAAACAAAATTAAACCTAGAAAACAGTCAATGTTTGTTGAAACATAATAACTTAGACATTTTGTCCCATTTTAAAGTAATTACTTTTGAACTCTAATTTAATAATTTATTCTACTAACAAAACGTAGTTATTAGCGAAACTCGCTCTCTCTTTGACTTCAAATCTTATTCTCAACTCAAAAATTAATGAAATCAAGAAAATAGTTTAAAATAAATCTTATACGAATCGAATCGAACGATGTATTAGCGAAATCTATCTTGTCCTCTCGTAGCCGAGCTGCTCGAGTGGTTTAGACCTCAGGTGACTAAGCGGTAGGTCGCGATGCGTATCCCGCGTTCTGTTCGTACTCTGTTTTTGCTATAATTTGCAATGAGTTTGCAATGCAAGCTTGCTGCAAGTTCGTCCCATGGTGAATTCGAAGCTTGCGTTAACTTGCTGCAAACTTGTTTCACACTTGCACTCTTGTCGTGTCAAATTTGCTGTAAGCTGGCAGATTTGCAGTGCAAGTCTGCTGCAAATTTGCTGCAAACTAAAATTGCTATCTGGGATATTTCTTCGCTATTATATTAATGAGAAGTTGAATAAGGAAACGGAATTATTTTTAATAAAACATAGTTACATTGATTAAAAGTTTGTGAAAATAAACTCTTTAAAACACTATGCCTGGCAGCATGAAGGCGTGAGTAAATCTCTGTGATGCATTTAGATGGCCCTCAATCATTAGAGTGCACGGGGTTTCCAGCAAGGTTAATCTTCCTGATTGTAGACCAAATTTTACCAAATGCAAATCAGGTTACTTTGAATAAAGTTATTTATGTTTCTCGGCTTATATATAGTTTGAAACTTATTTTTAAACATTGTCTTCAGGAATTTGCAATTTAAAAGTCTTTCATTCCCTGCACAAAGTAGCCGGTTTTTAATGATTCGGCGTTGGATTGCAATATTACTGGTTTAAAATCATGTTCATAGAACATTTCATTTAATCTGCTTTTTCTCATAAAATAATTATAATTGTACAATTCTAATACAGTGGAACATTACTTTTCGAAACATTTACTATTCGAAGTCTGTAGTAATTTGATCTCCTTTTCGGACCCTGGAATTTCTTATAAACACAATTTAAAAATTGCTTCGAGAATTCGAATTTATTTTGTTTAATACGAAGTAAAAGAAATTAACACTTTATTTTTATTTCTTTTAGTTAAATACTCAGAACACTTCATCAACCGTATTTGTCTTATTTTAAGTAGCAAAATATTCAATAAAAGACAAAAGTCTTATTTTTAGAAGTGAATTATACTCTCTAATTTCATGTTTTATTGTGCTAATGTTGTATTCGAGATGAAGAATTCTATTTTTTATTACATTTACTTACTTAAATATCAGAAATAAACCATGAATGTGCCGATTGCAACTTAAAGAGTTTCGCTTTATATTGCTGTAATTTCTTTTAGACACAATTTCCTTAGTTCAAATAATTTAATTATTCAAATTTTTATTTTGGTCTCGCGAATTTCAAATTATCCGACTTCTAAAGTAGAAAACTCAACAAAACATACAATTAATCTGTAATATTCAATAAAGCATTCTAACATTTGTTTGCAACGTTAGTAGAACCATTTAAAATAATTTATCAAAGTGAGAGGTGATAAAGATTGCTAAAATATTTTATGGGGAAACAGAATTATTCCAGAAGATTATAGTTTTCAAATGTCACAAGTTTTGCCAAACGAAACAATTCTATGTTAATACTAAATATGATGATATTTGACTAATGTGTTGCTAGAACTTTTTGTTAATTTAAAATGTAATATAAAGAAGTTTTAAAATCCACATTATACATAATATGTTCTCTAGTCTCTGCAATCTTCCGACAGACATTGATGTATGAGTACACAACGACTCACCATAATTACAAACGGCAGTTTTTATTGAAAACTTTAAAAATTGTTTTTTCTGTTATACGAATTTTCGGAATATAATTTTTTTCTCTGATTTTAACATTGTTTTCCTGAGTTGTCTAATATTTAAAAAGTATAATTCTGTTGGAATTTTAAATTTCTATCAAAATTTGAAGTATAAAATTGCATTCTGAAGGGAACCGTGAATATCAAATTATGCATAAGAGATTTAATTGGAATTATATTCACGTAGAACAAGCTGGTCGCAGAAGGCGGTTAGTATATAATAGTGTGTGTTGGCATGTGTGTATATATCTTTATATATTCTATCCTAATAAATATAGATATGTTTTTAATACTAAACTTTACTTTCAGGGTATTTAACCTTCCAGAGGGAGCGGTAAAATTTTTCACACAAGCGGGCGCGTGTCGTACTTTTTACGACACTATAAGTTTCTTAATTTTTACACTTGCAGTTGTAAGTTACTTCATTATAGCAATAAGAGAGACATCAGAAAAGCAAATTCTTTCTTTAAGAGTGAAAATAAATTTTTTTATTATTTTCAAAATCTAAAATTAAACTGGAACCAGAGAAAGCAATGAGATTTAATACTATAATTTTCTGAAAAAGGTATTAAGCAATACATAATAAAAAATAGTATAATACCAACTAAGAATTTTCGACACAAAGACTTTCTTCTTAATTTCTTATCATTTTCCTTGCATTATAAACGAACTTTTGCCAGAGAGTGACGCTTACAAGTATACTATATATTGCACCTACTGTATTTCATGGATTTTGATGATAGTTTTATTTCTTTCAAACACAAACTACAAGCTCTTTTTCTCAATACTGGTTGCTGTTCACTTGCCTTTTCAGGTTGTGATGTATAATTTAGATTTAAGGACATGGTAATGCCATATTGCGATGATCAGATTTTTTGGGCTCGAGTAGTGAGGTGTTTTCATAAGACTGATGTTTTACAAGAAAATTCTTCGGCTTGGTAGATTATTGGCAGGCTTATTACATATTAAATATTTTTGACAATGCAAAATTAAATATTAAATCGCTGTAATGCACACTGGATATATAATTATCAAACTGAAACGTTAAGTCATGAAAAATATTTAAATTACATGAGCGAGCGCGCGTCGTATTTTTTACGACAGAAGCATGAAACGGTATGAAATCACCTTGAAACTCGCACAAACCCATTTCATCCTGAAGAGAAGGGTCGCATGAAGGAATATCAATGACTTTCAGACAGTTTTAACTCCGAATGTGAGAACAGGGCATGAAAATTCCCTTTTGTCATAAAATTTGCGCAGGTGCGCCCGCTGGAAGGTTAAGGTAAAATATAATAAAGTTTTTATATCAAAAATTGTATGGGAATTATATATAAATTTAATTTAAAAACATTAAATTAATAATTTTTGAATTTGAATTCGAATTATAGCTAAATCAAACGCCTATAATTCCAATTCGACTGTAATTAAATTTTAGTTTCGTCTCTGCTATTCCTTATTTACATAATGTAAAAATTATATCCTAGAATTCGAAATTATTTCACTTAATTAGATGTCAAAATTAAAAATAAAAAAAACGCTTTTATTTCTGAATTGGTTTTGTTAGTTAAAGACGTTCGAACTTGGCATCCACACGAATTTATTTTATTTTACGAGGCAATGCATTCAATAAAAAATGATAATAAAAGTTCTCATTTTTTAAAAAATGCTCTGAGCACGTTAGATGTAAATTGTACTCTATATTTTCAAGTTTTACAGTGCAAATTTTCTATTCGAAATGCTGAATACCATTTTTCGATTAAATTTATTTCGTGAAACAGTAAAAATAAATCTTCAATGTAACTTTCAGATTAAAATTTCCTGTTTTATAATTATACATAGTTTTCGTTTCAGCTTTCACTAATTCGAATTTTTAAATTAAGCGTGTTTTCATTTCGGTCTTGCTAGATTCGAATTATCCAAGTTCCATCCTGTATTTTTGAACAAAACATATAAATAACATATATTATTCGATAATGTATACAAATGTTTTAATAAAACACGAGTCAAACCATTTACCAAATTATCAACTAAAAACAAGATTACAAATATTTTTAAAACAAAAAGCACGAGAAACCTGAATTATTCTAAAAAACTAAATTAAGGTATTACGAAGCTAAGCAGCGCCATTCATTTTATATAAATACTTAAGATATTTCAGAAATGTGTTGGTAATTTTTTTTAATTCATCTTAAACATGATTGAAAAAGTACTGAAATGCACATTGAGTATGGTCTATAATCAAGCCTCTGCAATCATTCAATATTCTTTGCTTCATGCCCTTCATAACAGCAAATCATAAACCTTTTAAATGCAATTTCATTTCGAGAATGCGTATCTTGTGTACGCAAAATCTCCACGCTGTTTTTCTATAGTTGTTTAACAAACTGAGAGAGACAATCTGAATCCATACTATAGAGTGTCGGTCACTAACAACAACTTAATATACTATACAACTTTAATATATATAATACGTATTTATCTGTAATTCTCGGTTACCAGCTCGGACATAAGCATCCAAACTTTATATTAAAGAAATGTAACTAAAACTGTCCCCCACTTAAAGTTGTCATTATAAGAAATTTTATATGGAGAAAGGTTGATTTAAAATAGTGGTAGAACTTTTATTAATAAATTTCATAATTAAATGTTTGGATTTATCAAATATGCCTCTTTCAAACATGCCTCATACGGACGTTATATTTAGAATAATTGCGCTTTCAACTAATTAATGTCCATGTATTGCAGTGTAGTTGTATTTATCAGAAAAAACGGTTTCGTAACATGATAGTTGACAGTTTAGTAAAAGAAATTCCATGAATTTAGCAAAAATTGTCACTTTAAAATAGCATTCTAAATTTAGATTCAGAATTCTTCATTTGAAATATTGCAATATAATATATCTCAAAAATTTCCACTCATTCTCGCTTTGCGTCGAGTATAATCCTTCATTCCAATCACTCGTTTAATTTTAGCTAACGAATATCAAATGCCTTATTAAGACTTTTTAAGTTGAATGTGAAATCTACCGACACTTTAAGCTGTTTTTCGTGATACATGAACGACTTGATTATTTGCATCCTGTTTCTCTATGATATTTTAAACAACATATCACTCGTGTAGTAATATGCAACTCAATTTCAATCAACAAATATGCCTAGAAATTGTTACTTTAAAAGGTAGGATCGCTTTCGTAAATTGTGAGTCCAGATGTTAATTTGGCATCAACATTCGAAGTAAGAGCTCATTGGCATTCATTACAGCAGTAGTGAGCAAACTGTGGGTCGCGAGAAAATTTTGGGGGTCGCCAAATTCAAAGAAATTTATTTGGCAATAAAAAATATATGGCTTTTCTTCAAAAGTTATCAGGTACCAGTAAAACAGTAAAATGAAATAATAGTATTTACAAAAATGGAATAATTTTTCTACGAAAACAATTGTCTGTTCTCCTCTGCAAACTGCAAATATAGTCATAAAAGATGATTCTCAAAATGAAATGTCATCTACATGCTTTGTTGTGTGATTCATTTGCAACTTGGGTCGGCCTGACGTTTAGTAGCAGCCATCTTTGCTACAGCTTGTTCAAAATAGGTGTGCCCCACGCCTTGCTATTCAGTCTTTATACTGTGGTCACCGCAAGAGTCGTGCATTTCTTTAACCCTGTGCATCAGTAGTTCGGTTTGCTTTTTCTTACGTTCATTCAAGTGCATTCTTTAATTTTGTTTATATTTTGTTTTTGTTAATTTTAAGTAAAAACTGCAATCGAGTATGCATTTAACACATTTTTTAAGTATAGAACAGTTCAGTAGCGTGCTCGGAGGGAAATAACGAAAATATACAATATAGATATTAAAATATTTATAAAGAAAAACTTTTTTTCTAAAATATTTTGCACGTATTTAGCTTTTTTTATGTCATTTTTTGGAAAATAAATTATCCTCAACTGATACTTCGTTGGAAACGCTACCAGGGTAGTTACTATTTAAAACGTGTAAAGGAAGAGTTAGTTCTGTTTTCGTATTACAGATGGTGGCACTAAACTAGGCCTACTTTTGCAGTTTAAGTGAGAGTACAAATTCAAAATCATAGTAAGCTGAATTTTGGAAAATAAAAAATAATTGTAATTTCTAAATATAAAATTTTCCATCTTTGGAATAAGTATTGTTAAACATAATTATATTTTTAAAAGAAATTCATTAGCCGAGGAACGAAACAAGAGAAAGAATATTGATTGGTTAAAGGGGTTTTATGGGATTTTCAGATACAAATGCTTTTATTCTCTATTCTTTCCAGAGTTCTTTTCAATCCGCTTCAAAAAAGAAAGGAAAAATTCCATCAAAAGATATTACTTCGCTAATCAGAGCGCGCGAAAAAAGAGAGAAAGAAGAATTTATTATTTACTAAAGAAAGATAGATACATTTTAGGCAGAGTTCAACCAATCACAGTAATGCACAATGGAAACCAGCGGAAGTGGTCTCCCCTAAACTTTCTCGTATACTTTCTAAGTGGAGATTCGTCAAAATCTCGAGTTCGAATTTTTTGACGATTACAATACTTTCTCTTTGTATACTTCGTATATGAGAAAGTAAAAATGGATGTGCGATTACCGATTGAATTCTAAATCATAACAATATTAAATCACTATAATTAATTTCGCACTTGTTTTGCATTTTTTTAAGTAAGCCCCGATATCTGTATGTTTTGATTCACTGTAACCTCTGTCTACAATATATATCTATATATTCTCGACTGGGAACACCTGTTCAGATATTTACTCATTAAATCCCAAGTGCAAACTTTTACTTGAACGTTGTATTTTTTTTTATTTTAAGTTACCATCATATACTTTGGTATAATAAGATGTTTCTTTTCTATGTGGGTTTTCTTTTCTTTAATTTGTTTCTGATTAAGTTACAAATCAGCATGATTTATATAGAGTAATTCTGGACTATATTTTCTTCCAACGCGGTAGTCGCTCGTGACTGACAAACTACAAGATATTGTATATTTATAATTTTATTTTAATTTTAATACACTCATAATGGATAAATGGCTAAAAATTGCCACTAGCGTCCAGAAGATGAAAAGAATGACAATACTAATAAGAATAGCGGACCAACCTATAATAAACTTAGAAAAATTGTGGATGAATCCAATGGCACTGTTTCTATCTCAAAAAATATGAAACGAAATGTGTATTCTAATAAAAAAAATTGAAAAATATCAAGAAGAGTTTATTAAACGTTTATTTACATATTGCGTTGTTAATAGGGGAGAACATCCGTTGTGTGTTAACTGCAGGGATAAATTAGCAAATAAAAAATAAAACCTGCTAAATTAGAAAGACAAAGGAAACAGAGCATAAAGATTTAGCAAAATATCTGAAAACGAGCTTAAAGCATGAAAAATCAAAATGTATTTTTGAAAAAATACACAACAATTCCTGAGAAGGCTTTACGGGTATCCTTAGAAATTTCATATTTATTAGGGGAAAAATTTAAAACCGCACACAATTGGAGAATCACTCATTTTTCCTTCAGCAATTAAAATCACATCAATTATGCATGGAGTAAAATATGATAGCGATTTAAAAACTATACCATTAACAAGAGAACCGTCTCCCGCCGAATTTCCGCCATTTCAAGCAGTATAGAATCAGTTTTGTTAAATCAATAATACAATTTTGAATTGGATTTTAAGTGTACCACAGCATATCAAAATCTTTTTCTAAAAGTGTTTAATGGTTCACTTACATCAGAAGAGTTTATGAATGCCTAGAATATAGAACAAAAATGCAGCATTCATGAAGAGGATAAAATGTCAATGTAAGCTGCAAAGTTTGATAACAAGACATAAAATTCTTTCTCTCATTCTCATCAATTAAGACATACAGTTTTAAAATATAAATTATGTGCATTGTAAATTTATCTGAACAATCAAACATTTGCATTCTTGTAGTAAAAATCTTACAGAATATAACGCAACATGCACAATAATAAATTTAATAAGCATGGAGGGATAATATTAACCTGGAAATACACTGCAGAAAAAAGCTTCATTAAATATAAAGTCAATTTTCTGAATGGACAGTAGAGACATTGTATTTTTAAAAAATATATGTATTTAAATTTACAAGAACAATAATCAGTTTGCATACAATTGACTGCAACGATCCAGGATAGATATTAATAACATGAAATATATTTTGAAACATCTGATTGAATTGGACGAGCATAAAAAAAGTAGTGGAAAGAAGTTATAAATTCTCCACTCAACATATAAAAAAAATACACTATTAGTCATGCTAAACACCAAAATATTCCTCCAGAAAGTTGAACGGTCAGGAAATAACTAGAGGAGACATTTTAACACTAACCCACGGAATGCAAACTGACGGGTAAACACACAAAATGATGCCGGACGATCACCGCTGCGATGCCGCGTGCGATAATCAACTTCATATCCACTACATAAAAGGTTTTCGGATGCAACTTATAAATTTATCTGAACAATCAAAGATTTGTATTCTTGCAGTAATAATATTACACTATTAGCCATGCTAAACACCAAAATATTCCTCCAGAATGTTTAACGGTACAGAAAGAACTTGAGGAGACGTCTTAACCTCTACGGCTCGGCACTGACCAAAGGAAAATATCTCCTTCGTTCGGCTACTTTTAGAGCGGAGGAGATCATTTCTTAGCCCCACTAGAATGTCCAGTATGCCCATTGACACTCCATGCAGTATTGTAAAGACATTCAATTTACAATGCGGTGAGGAGAAGGGCTGCCGTCTTGTGGCCCATACTCATACCAATGTTAGAAAGGTCTCTAGATTTGGCTACATATGTTACAATTTTTTTTTCTAAATTCTTTCCTCCCACTTTTATTTGAATGAATTTCTCGCTTTGAAGTACTAATTTTGTTTTCATAATTATTATGCATTTTGCAATATGCAAGATTTCTTTTTAAAGTAAATTCTAAGATTAAAATAGATTTTCTACTCGAGTTTAAAGTACCGCATTTCTGATTCTAAGAGAGTAAAATTTATCTAAATGGGTTATTTAATAATAATCATATATGAAAAAAGTGCTTATATTTATAATTTTTATTTGTTTCATTCGCAATCTTTTTTCAATCTCCACAAATTACTTGATTCTTCTGAAACAAAGCGGTATGATATCAATTGTTTAAATATAAGAAAAGCATTATACAAAGATTAAGAATACAATAGGCAATCGTTATTTGTGTGTTAAAATAGTTTTAGAATTTTTTATGATCAGTTCTTAATCCAGTGAACTTTAAGTTCCTTAAGAAACTATATAAACAATTATTCAGTATTAAATATTAAAAAAATATCATAACTGAAAGTTATATATTGTATTAATTAGCATTTAAAAGAAGAAGGCAATAAAACCTTATATATTATATAAATCATATTTTTAAGGAGTATATATATATGAAAAGAACATTTAATATGTCAAATGTGAACTTAAATGCCTCTGCAATCTCAGAACTACATTTCTCTGAGATTACGTTGATTCAATCGTGAACTTTTTTATAATTTCGGTGCTTGCTTACTTATTGCAGCAATAAATTATATGACCAGTTACAGATCTCTAAGTATGCATTCTCTATAAAGCTTGAGATTAAGCTTACATAGTCACCGACTATAATGAATAATATCACCACATATTATCAAAATTATTCGACCAAACATGCAACAGGGGAAAAAGAATTCAGGTAAAATATATAGAAATTTTTTTCCTAAATATTTTACTTCCCAAATTGAAGCCTTGTTTAGTGTACAAAGAAATAAATATCCTTAAAATCTCTTGAGTTCAAATATGAGCAAGTGTGATTGAAAAAAATAATGAAACATTTCCAAGAAGAAAAGAACATTTTTTAACTTAAATGAATACGTTTAAAAGATACTGAATAAAGACAAAGTTCAGCAAACAAAGGCAAGACATTTAACTGATTTCTTATATTCCAATGAAAATAATTTATAACAATTAATTTATAATAATTTTTTGCTCTGTTAAATGCATTTCTGAATCTTTAATCTTTAGACAAACATTATTTTTGAATAAGTTTTGTCCCTAAATCAAACTAAAATCTTAAATTTTAAAAATGAAAAATATGTTCTAAGCAATACTTTTTCAAACGTCTGTATTAAATACGCAAACACTTCTTCTACTCTTAGAAACTTTTCGGCTCTTAAAAGAGTATTTTTTCTGTTTATTTTATTATCTTTCCAAATACTTTTTTCTGATTCTCAACACTCTGAATCATTATCATTAAAATTTTCTTCAGCACATTCTCAATTGCCATATCCGTGAGATATTTTTGAGACATTCTAAAAAATATAAGAAACACCCTCCAGAAAAGAAAATTTCGGCTTTTATCGACAGCGTAAAATTATCGAATGGAGTATTTTAAAGAGTTTCGGAATTTGTTGTCCCTAAACATCGACAAAAATGCAGAGTTAGAGTTTTTAACTGATAACATTGGCGAAAAATATCCCCACCCATCTACGGACAATAGAATTCACGGTCTTGAAAGGGTCGGGAACTCCTTTCAGGAGAAGGGGGAAAGAACTGTCACTCGATTGCTCGGTACAACAGTTGTACCATAGCCGAAGTCAAAGGAATAAAAATTCCCGGTACAGCGTATGTACCGGCGATTGGAAAAGGTTAACACTATCAATCAATACAATAAAACGTGGTTAACACTACGAACTACGACATGAAGTGACCACTAATCACCCAAAATAATGCCGTGCAATTCACGCTTCGAAGCCGCGTCCGCTGATAAGCGTCATATCCACAACATAAAAGTCTTTCGGATGCTAAATCGGCGATTTATAAACAAGCATGGAAGGACTAATTCTGCCTACAGAAATTGTGATAAACATAGAAAAACTGGTCACGTGATCTACTGTTGGTCATTCACTGTTCGCGTGTAAACCTCGCATAAGAGTAGCATTTGACGAACGCCTTTCTGCGACGGAGCAGGTTGAAAAATAATCATCGGAGGGCGACTTTCAACGATCCAGCCGGTCGAAGGGCTAAGCTCTTTTAACGCTATTTAGAATAACAATTGAATATCTGCTTTCTTTCTCACCATGATTTTCGAAATACATGTCCTAAAACAAAATCCAATGAGCTAACAGACGTCGCTGGAACATAAAATTCAGGAAACAAAATAAAACTTTATTTTTTCCCTTCACCCTTCAAATGACGACAACTTCTAAATCAAAATTTCGTTTACCAGCCTGGCAGTAAAATTTCAAGTCTTAAATTAAAGAAATTATATCAATCACATTTACAGTTATCTTTTTGTTGAAAAGCAAAATTTATATAGAAATGTTTATTATTAAAAGAATGGTAGAATTTTTTGAACACTCCTATGTACATCTAAATGTAAGGCATTATTTAAGCCGTTAAAGGATCTTTGGAAAATGAATGCAGATATCAATGATTTTTAAAGCAAATGTATTCAAGTAAAATATTCGTAAGCCCTTTCGTAAGAAAATTGTGAGTCTTCTATAGCAATTAAATTAAGAAAAAATCAAATCTTTTAGATTGATGAATTTTCATGTATTATGTGCATTGTAGTTTGCATTATTGTAAAACACCATTTTGAAACATGATGGTTTAAGGTAAGAAATTATATGAAATTCACAAAAATCAGCATATTAACATTGTATCTATCCTAAATGGAGAGTCAGAAAAAAAGTTGCGTTTAAACTTAATTTAAATAATTTATTTTTATTTAAATCTTAATCTGAAATATTTCAATCTGAAATGTCTCATCAATAATATGAATTATGTGCACTTTGTCTGAACTATTATTCTGTATTCTGGTCACTGCATGAATTCTGGCTAATGAATATCAAGAGTTAAGAAATATTCTATAGGGAATTTAATTGTCATTTTGAAATCACATTGTGTCCAGCGAATAAGACCCTGATTTCAAAATTAAATACCTCAGAAACAAATATCAATAGTAGAATGCGGGAAACGGTATGTTTATTGGCTAAACAGTAAAAATGTTATACAGAAATTTCGAAAATTTAGTTACAAAAACCATTAACAGATGGTGCTGTATGCCAAAAATCTTGTTATCTGCAAGCAGTCTCAAAAAAGTCAAGTCAAGCAGTCTTTGAAATCAGAACACAATGTTTTCAAAATGTTCACCGTTCGAAAAAATGAGGTGTCGTAAACGAAGAATGAAATTTGACATCACATCCTTCAATGTCTCAACGGAAATGGAACTGCATGCCACACAAATAGCCGATTCAAGCTCATCCAGCGTAGCTGGATTGTTCCCGTAGACAGCGACTTTCAATGCGCTTCACAGAAAGTAGTCACAAGCAGTCAGACGAGCGAATATGGAGGCCAATTCATTCCTGTGCCAGTAAATTTGGGGTAATCCAACGCAATTACTCTATTCCCGAATTGGTTAACTTTCTGTGTACGGTGCCCACTTACTTCGTTCCTCGTAGGATCGGCAACTCTCTGCCGCCAAGAATGGAGAGGAGAGGATATTTGTTTTGGTTGCGCAATGATGATTTTAACGAGTGAGAAGTGCGCATGCACGGAAATTGATCTGTTCATCGGTGTTTTGCGCATGACGCGATATTACGATTCGTTTTGACTGGTTTGTTCCGTTCATCTGTTTCATATGATTGGTTGATTAAATCGAATTTTTTTTTCGGTTTGATTTTCGTCTGATTTTATCATTTCGTTACGTGCGCTTCGTACAGCTGTTGTTGATTATGGCATTGGTTACCTTTCGACGTGTGTGGACCAGGGATTGATAGCAAGCGGATATCAGTGTCCTAAGTGTAAACAGCAATTCGGCAATTAAAATAGTTATGTGAAGTTTTAACTTCACATTTCTCGTTTTCGAATATTTTCAGTCACTTTTAGGTTCAGAATTGTGTATGTCATTCTGTGTTTCCGTTTCTCTATGAATAAGCGAAGCTACTAGTGTCCCGCTTTGCAGAAATCGAAGCCCTGATGTTTTTTTAAGTTAAAAAAATTGCCCGGCAAGCGTTTGAAATGCCGAAGGCATTGCGTGCTCAATCGCTCCTTTTCAAATGAAGCATGCGCAGTACAGCAATTAAAAGCGCACTGCACATCCCAAACAGTGTTTGGCGCCAGCAAATGAAATTGCGCCAATAAAAATTGGCGAGAAGCAAGTGGGCACCGTAGACTGAAAGCTTACCCTCGAATTATTCATCAAGAAAGCGAAACACCTTTTTTGTAAGATGTGGTCGAGCCCCATCTTGTATGAACCACTCGATTCTTGGTTGATCCTCCAACGCTAGCTGTGTGCTGACAAATTGTTCCAAAATTGTAATGTAACGTTCACTAGAGATCGTTTCTCGCATGAAAAAAGGGCCGATAATGCCTCTGCTGCATACCGCAACCCAAGCAGTTACTTTAGGCGAATGCAGTGGTTTCTCTTCACACCAATGAGGATTTTCGGAACCCCAAAATCTCCAGTTTTGTTTATTCACGTATCCATTCAAGTGGGAATGAGCTTTATCTGTGAACCAGTTGCAGATAACATCAAATCCTTCATTATCAATCATTGTGAGAATCTCGTTCGCAAAATCAAACCTTTGTCGCACAGCTTTTATGGGTATGGCCTGATGACTTTTGATTTTGTTTGGAAACATCCGTAGGCTGTTTCTCAATATTTTTGCGTACTTGAACGCTTCAAAGCAGTCTCTGATGCAATTCTTCGGACAGTATTCCTTGGATTTTGCTGAACAATTCCAGAAACTTTGGCGACATTTTCAGAAGTGACTACAGTTTGCCTGGGTCCAACATTTAACACTCGATTAACATAAACGCTGCCTGTCCGTTGGAATTTGGCGAAGAGCTTGCGAATGGTTTTTGCATCGGGTCCTTTTGGAACATTAAATCGTTTTCGAAAACTTCGCCTTGTTGCCGTAGGACTGCGTTGTAATCTGTGATATTCTAATACCAGAAAAACACGTTGTTCAATGGAATATATGATTTCAACCTCTACGCTAACCTTCTTTCACGTTTCAACGGTCAAACAGATCGCTCTGGACTTGGAAGCACAATTTATATGCAATGTATAGTGTTGCTATTACAGCGCCATCTGTTAACGGTTTTTGTAAGAAATAGTGTGAATCTTGCATCAATCGTATTTCATTCCTTTTACGTAAAGTTTTTATATTCAATCATTCTCCTTTTTTACGTTCGGATCAAGTCAGATGTTAATTCTACTGTATAATTTCATGTTTTATTGTGCTAATATTGCATTAAAGATGATGAATACTATTTTTTACTACAATTACGTACTTAATAAAATATATAAATAGTCTGTAATATTCATTAAATCCTACTAGCAGTTCTTTGTGAAGTGAGTCAAAAATTTGCCAAATTATATATTGAAATGTAAGGTTACAAGCAATGCTATAAAAATCATGTGAAAGCAGAATTATTCCAGAAGATGACAGCTTTGAAATGTCACAAGGATTGCCAAACAGAACAGTGCTATACATTTCATACCGAATCTGGTTATATTTTAATTTTGAATGTATTGCTAGAAAATGTTCGTTTGTTTCAAATATAACTTAAATAAATTTAAAAATTCACATCAATGTTGTTCAGTTTTTGAGTCTCTGCAATTATTCGATAGCCTTTGATCCAGGCATTGCACAAGGACACATAATAATCGCAAACGGTTATTTTTCCGATTATGATTTATGTTGAGCATTCATGTTTACAATGGATTATCGAACCCGAGAGATAAATTACGGTTACTTTTTCCCTGTAACAATACCATACCGCATTGGATATTAATTATAAACCAATCTTAATACTTTTATCTTATAGCGTGTTATAACTTTCATGTTTTGACAATGCAATCGTATCAAATGAAAAGCTCTCTAAAAGATTTTTAAAATTTTGCTGGTGACGAAAAACAAAGTTTCCAGCTAACAATATTAAATAAAATCAGGGTCATTAATTTTATTTTAATTAAATATTGAGGCAATACAGCAAATCATGATGTATCAAAAATTTATCTAATAAGCTGTAGCCTATTTATATATACGCTAATTATAAAGGATATTGCATGTCTGTTTGCATTGTGCAGTGCAGAATACTGGACTTAGAACTACGCAATGTGGTATAACAATAATTTGTAAGAGTACTATGTGATTTTTAGGGCCTTACTTTTTGAAAATTAAAATAAAACTTTCTTTCATGATTTCAAGTTAGTTGTTGCACAACATCCATTTCCTAAGTTGTCTACTATTTGAAACGTATAATTCTGTTTGAATTTTCTCGTTCTACCCGTTTCCACAGAGACATTATAAAACTGCACACAATTACCTTACGAACGGCTCTAAAGCCTCAAATTCTGAAAAAAAATGGAATTATATCCTTTTTTCTTCCGGCCCTACAAATAAAGAAGACTTGAACTCTAGTTTTTGAATACCAGCCGGGATGTAAAAGTCCAAGATATATTTTAATGAACTCCGAATCGGATGAGGCCTCTGTGTTGTCAATGAATTTAACAATATTTATATCAAAATTTTTAATAAAAAAGTGGCAAAACTTTATTACCTCATCTATACACATGTAAAACATTGGTTTTATATACGTCCTTTAATGCACAGGGTTGTAGAAATTAAACTTCCTCAACTAAGAGGCCGTGCATGGCGTTATATGGGTTATAATGACTTGAAATGTAGAAGAAAGACACTCCATACCATGGGCTCTAAATTTATGAATTAAAAAAAATAGTTCATGGATTTCTAAATAGACGATGCTGTAACACAACTGAACCGCGATTTGCATAAATGAAGAGTCTGGACAGCTCCTGGAAATGACGAGTCGACGGTTGTGATCCCAGAACTGCAGCAACGTAAGCGCAATACATGATATAATTTTTATGCATGACGGTGCACCTCCGCATATTCATCGTAGAGTTAAACAGGTGCTACGGCAAACTTTCACTGACGAACGGGTGATCAGTCGTGATTTCGCAACAGCTTGGCCTCCTCGGTCGCCGACTTCTAGTTATGGGGATTCATATAGGATCAGGTTTAAAGAGAACATCGCCACATCTGAAAGACAACATTATTCGGCATGTTCGTGGAATTAATGAGGATTTATCGAGTTCCGTTGTGGAACACACTGTTTTGCGAATGGGAGGGGTTATGGGGAGCCACGGGACTCATAGAAATTACGAAGAACGGTTTGTTTCGCTGCAGATATCCCTATAGGCGACATCATGTACTAAATTGTTTTCAATAAAACTCGAGCGCATGATCTGTAATGTTTGTCTTCCAAATCTCATGTCATTATGACCCATACAATGCCATGAACGGCCCTCTGAGTTGGGGAAGTTTAATTTCGACAACCCTGTATATAATATCTTTGAATAAATGAACACAGATATGAATGATTCTAAGGTACATGTATTCCAATAAAACTTACCAAAACTTGCCTTCACTGCTAGTCTTACGAAACACTTAGTCCTTATACTGCCGTTAACTCTTGAATTATTGCCCTCATTCCAATTGATGAACGTCGGCAAATTGATCACATTTTTTCCCTTATTGCAAAACACAATTTCGTATCACATTCAGGAACAGAAATTGCTGGAATTTTAAAGTTCTTATCATATTAACATTCTATCCCAAATGGAGAGTTAGAAAAATAATTTAATTATTTAAATCTAAATTGTTTGAATCTGAAATGTCTCAAAAAGATTCGAAATCATATTCACCTTCGTACACTTTAATTCTGCTATCAGGTCACTCCATTAATTCTGGATAAGAAATATCAAGATTTAAGACAGATTCTATAAGACATTTAAGAATTCAATTTTAAATAATGGAAAACTTTAACCTCTTTAATATCTGCATTCCGTTTCTCCGTGATTCTTGAAATAACAGATTACAAATGTAGTCGTTTATAACATATTTTGAAACACAACAAAGTATACCTTGAAAAGAAGATTTCAAACAATAGGGTACGCTTTAATATATCGCCAAATTTTCGCCAGGAATTTGAGCAGCAAGTATCGCCATTCGAAAGCACAGCGCTCTGTCATCCACTTTTGAAACGGAATTCGAGACGGAAACTGAGCAACTGTTCGAAGGATGAGCATAGAAATTTTTCAGGATCGAAAGCTGCGGACTCGGGGGAATCTGAGGGGCTCAAAAAGAACATGATCTACGATCTTTAATATGAATGCTAATAATATCTAGTATTTAATTTCTGAATTTTTGTTGGAATAATTCCTGAATGACTGGATAAGTTATTCATGTGTTTTCTGGGGTAAGTAAATCGTGTGCTTTCTAGGGTAAGTCAATCATATGTAGTGATTATGCAAATCCCTCTTAGGCCTCTTTCAATCTTGTTAAATATTGGTATTAGGAATTCTGAGCGCTTAACCGCCTTCTGCGATCAGCTCCTTCGCCGGGAATGTGAGTGAATGAATGAATTTAATCTTCTTTCATTATATATTCATGGTTCCCTTAACGTTATTTTGAATTTCAGATTGTAGAACATTTAATATATGTTCTTTAGTGCCCTTGCACCTGTTCTGTTCATCCTCTACATAACTGTCCCTAATGGAGTCAAATAACTGACCATGTCCTTTGGTCGTGACAGCAGCCGGCCATTTGTTTGAAGGATAGCCATGTCATTTGTCCTAAGCCCGTTTTTTTAACAAACTTTTATCGAAAAATACAGCCACGCCATTCGCTTGCATTTAAAAGGAGGCTAACTCTGAACGAAGGTGGGGGGGCGATCTACTTTCCCTCTATACAGCTGCTTGTCAATCGCTTTTTTATTTCCACCAATCAGCAGATTTTAATTTAAGCTACTGTCGAAGAGAGACTTCAATCTAGGCAAGGCCTTGTTCTTTTCGATAGCCTCTTTCAGGGTAACTCGGATTTTTCGTTCCGATTTCAGTCCAGACGGAATTCCAACCACCACAAGCCATTTGGCTAATTTTCATAGATTTTATGGCCTTTTCCTTCTCGTGTTCCAAAATATCCAGTTTATATATGAAGTGGATAGCCGGCTTAACAAACAAGCAGACGAAATTGCGAGCTGTCCGGTAAAAACGGGACCTCCCTTCGCTCCGTCAATTAATCTTACGTCGACTCTTTTCTTCTAAGTTCTAAAAACATTTTGACTGTTTATCGATGGACGACTTTTTTCCACTGAAAATTTGTTATTACATATTTCACAGACTCTTGTGTTGCACCCACCGAAGGAGATCTGCAGCAAAGACGCCGATGGTCGGGTGGTGATTGAGAGACTCATCTAAAGAACGTAAGTACACAATTTAACTGGCTATTATTATTTGAAAGATTTCTTACAAAATAATTGGTTCAGTTACCTGTAAAAAAGCTTAATTTTTTTAATGAATCGTCTGCTAAGCATGCTAAAATCTATTTACATTACGTGTTTTAAAAGTACTTTCTGCATTTAAATATAGGATGAATATTAAGTGGAACGAATTAACTGGAAATCATACATGAAATTATAGTTGAATTTGAAAAATTAAATCATTTCTATCATTCCGTGAGGACTAATATTCACTGCAAATTATTTTAAAGACTGTTGATTGTTAAGTCAGTTTTTAATGTAGTTCATGCGTTTAAAGCATTTTAAGAAGATTGATTTGAAAATTAATGAGTAATCACCTTTCTTTCTTTTGTAGGAGCAGTATCCACCCACAACGAACAGCTTCATGCTAGAAATGGATATAGACAGGCCTTCATTTCTTGATATATTTTAGAAGATTTAAACTAATTACATAATGTTGATTAAGTTAATTACATAGAGATTTTAAGTTTAGTTTTTATGTTTCGAAATTTTAGTGCTGCAATTCGTTTTGTTGTTTCTATTATTATATCGATATAATGATTGTAGCAATTCATTCGGCGATAGAAATCAAAATTTAAAACCTTCAAACTGTAGATTAAAGTTCCTTTAGATTTTAAGTTTCATTAATTAAGTAGAATTTCACATTTTTCATAAAGTTTATTCATGCATTTTAATGAACTTGTTAAAATTGTCCACATTCCTTAAGCCTTAATTTTAAATCCAGATTTCAGAATGTTAGACTTCCTTTCTATCTTACTGGCACTGTTTTCTTGCTTCATGCATTCACTTGAGTCGCTTCATTTCACTTCGCCTTTTAGCTCCATCCTTCCAGCTTTTTTTTCGGTCTTAGTCGAGAATTCCAGCATCATCTCTTTCTCACTCTTTTTCTTCTTTCGTTGTCTCGTTTCATTCCGTCTTTCTTCTCTCTGCTTTCTGTCGCTCTGTTGTTCTCGTTCTTAGTCGTTCTTCTTCTAGTCAGGTCATTTTCTTCTGCATCTCGCTTCGTCTTTGCTTTTTAGTTCATGTTTCTCACCTTCTGCCGTCAGTTTCGTCTCCAACTTTCTCTCTTTTGACCAACCCATCTTCCAGGCACCAGTGACTGCTTCAGCTCCAGCTCATGATTTACCACCAACGACTGAACCAGCGTGTAAATGATCATCGGTAATTGCACCAGCGGACCAACCACCCATTCTGCATTACTAATATAATAGTCCAGATCCTCCGGTAACGCTCTGACCACCAGCAATAAAACTCGCGCATAGCACTGCGAGACGCTAAACAGCATTATTTCATTGTTAGAGAACTTAAATTTCAGTAAATTTAAATTTAAAAGAGAAATTGTCGTTCTAATTTCAAATTTAATAGCTCTAAAATAGTGAAATAAAATTTGCTATCGATTGATATAAAATTTATCTCGCCATGATCAATAGTCCCGAGAAATTTTAAATTATATTAATTATATATTTCAAATTAATTTCCGTTTTAAAATAGAAAGTAGTAAATTGCGTCAGTGGTATATCATGCGCGTGATATAGTTTGGACGCCGCGATAATTATTTATTGCAATCGTGATGATATAATTTGATGATATTTTTTGGCAAACAACTTTTTTTGATATTTGGCTGCGACGTTTGAAGTTTTAACTTTTGATTTACGTTTCACAAGCTTAGAATTTCATGGTTATTGAATTAATTAATTCATGATTACTTAATACTTTATAATCATGAATTAGTTGAATATATTTTTTACGATGAATACCGAAGAAGAACGCAAAAAGACGGCGGTGACAAAGGAAAGCAAGATGGTTAGCGAGGCGAAGCCAGGAATCGGTGGACAGGATTTGTGCAGTAGATGCAGCCGCTTATAGGAGATGCATAAAAGCCGACACTCCAGCTCAATCTCAAGCTCGCCCAGAAAGAGAATCTGAAGCTCAACACTTAGTCCGAGATCGTCAAAAGGATTCGCGACGAAGCAATTCACTTCAAAGAGGCCCAAGTAGAAACACACAACTGCTTACCCATGAACATAATTTGCCATTCTGAAAATCAAAGAACTTTGCTGCAGAATGCCCTTCTGATGGTAAATTTTCCAGCTGATGCCGCAAAGGGAAAATAAAATTAGAGAAGCTCTCACATGCAGTAGGTAATGATTTGTTTTATCCTAATTTTCTTCCTGACTTATTGACGAATCCTAACAATCCTGATTATTAAAAGTTTCAAGATAACATCCGCTCATACAATAGTGCTGTTTCCTTCGCATCGATGGGAACGAAAGTAGTTGATTTCAGCGGTGGGGCACCATACGTTTTCAAAGTTAACGGTCAGATACGTCATCGCACCAGTCACATTCAATCAGTGAATGGCCAAGCTCTTCAATATGCCCAACTCTACGTGATCGATAATACTCAGGCTACTAAAATTCAAGTAAATCATCCAGCTAAAAGGCAATGCAATATACGAATCCTGGATCAAATCTATCGCTTCTTTAGACGGTACAATCGATTGTCTGACACATACCACATGCTTCGAGAGGTTGAATCGCGAGTATTCTCAGAATCAAAAGAAGCAGGCGAGGATGTTTCCGTCGTGAACATGGTCTTTAGGAGCGATCGACATTCAGACCAGAGAAGGTACAATGAACCGACAGCCAACGCTATAGCAGCGGTTTTTGTCAACAGCAATGGAGAACCTCCATTCGAAAGGGACATTCGCGTGTATCCACTTAATCCCGAAAATCCACAGCAACCATTTATTGATATCAACATCCTCAGCCCAAATTTAGATCCAATGGCTTATCCCATTTTGTTTCCTTATGGCGAACCTGGTTGGCAACTCAACTGGCGTTGTGAGTCTTACCAAGGAGCACAAGGAAATCAAAGCAGAGTAAACATAATAATGCTTCACAGTAAAAATCAGCGTTAACAGCTGTGAGAGACGACTTCAATCCGATTATTAGTGCGGGGAAACTTACGCAGCAATGACTTGTCGATTTGTACCTCCAGGTAGAAGCAAATAACCTGAATTTCATCAGAACGCATCAACAACAGTTACGAAATGAGCTTCACCAAGGACTTGCGGACCATTTGGAGAACGCGGCTCAAAACGCAATTGTCAAAGCCGGAATTCCAGTAATCCTGCCCTCATCATTTGAAGGATAAGCGCGAAACATGAGAGAACGGTGTGCGGACGCAACGTCCATCTTCACCAAATGCGGTGCACCGGATCTATTCATATCGTTTACGGCTAATCCAAAATGGCCAGCAATCACGGAAAATTTGCGACCATCCGAACATACAACTGACAATGCCGATTTGTTGGCGCGAGTTTTCACTTTAAAGTTGAAATCATTCATGGACGATCTAACAGTTCATGGCGCATTGGGAAAATCAATAGCCCATGTGTACACAATAGAATTTCAAAAGCGCGGATTGCCATGTGCACACATTTTAATTGTTCTACGGACGGATGACAAGTTTTCAACATCTGAGCATATAGATAAATTTGTGCGTGCTGAGATTCCATCATCGGTTGAAACTCCGCGACTGCATGAATTTGTAACAAAATGCTTAATGCATGGCCCCTGTGGCATTGACAATCCTGGAGCACCTTGCATAGAAGTGAGCCAATGCAAGAAAATGTTTTCCAGAGAATTTCGAACAGAAACTGCAATGAACATGAGTGGCTACCCTTTGTATCGCAGACGCCCAGGTGACACAGCATCTGTGCGAGGAAGTGAAATGGATAACAGATTCTTTGTCCTTTACAATCCTTACCTGCTGCTGAAATATAACGCGCACTTCAACGTCGAAGTTTGCACCTCTCTGCGTGCGGTGAAATATATTTATAAATACATTTACAAAGGCGTTGACTGCGCCAACATGGTTTTGACTGCAGGACAGGTCCAATATAATGAGATTGCAAACTACATTGACGCAATGTATGTCAGTGCACCTGAAGCAATGTGGCGATTGCTTGGGTCACACATGCATGACCGATCGCATGCATTGATGAGACTGCCTGTTCATCTCCTAAACCAGAAACGCGTCACGTGTAAGGACGGCCACGAAGAGGAGGCCTTGGAGGCTGCAAGATCAAGACAAATGATGATCGAGTCATGGTTTAAGTTAAATCAAAGCGATCCTGATGATCAAACATTATTGTACACTGACATTCCATACAATTACGTGTACGATCGTATTAACTGGAAAAGGAGAAAGAGAGGAGGTAACAAAATACTCGCGAGAATGTACGTGTTGAATGTCAAAGACGCTGAACGATTCTACCTACACATACTGTTGCTTCATGTTCCTGGTGATACAAGCTTTAAGTTTCTTCAAACAGTTGACAACTTCATTTATGACACTTTCAACCGAGCAGTTTTTCACCTTCACTTGCTGAATTCAGATGAAGAGTGGGATCATTGCTTACATGACGTTTCCACCTATCGAATGTCAAAGCAACTACGTAAGACCTTCGCCTTTATTCTGTCCTTCTGTATCCCAACTAATGTGCTCGAGCTGTGGAAAAAATACTTGATCGATATGTCTCTCGATTATTTGCGCAACACCATCGAAGCAGCTTCTTGGAACTTGGCACTACATGACATCAATGCAACCCTTGAACAACACGGATTGTCATGTACTTCAATCGGTCTTCCCGTGCCAACTGAAATGCCATTGAAGTACAACCTTACAATCAAGACGAAGAAAGAGAGGAAGCCGAACAAAGAATATCATCCCTGAATAGAGAACAGCTGTCTGCCTTCGAGACGATTATCAGAGCTATTGGGAACAACAATGAAAACGATAGGTATATTTTTTGGATGGCCCTGGAGGTTCTGTCAAAAATTTCTCTATTCAACATTATTATATTTCATTCGGAGTAAAGGAGACATTGCACTTCCATTCGCCACATATGGCATAGTAGCAACACTGCTGAAAGGTGTAAGAACTGTCCATAGTGGATTTACGTTACCAATTCCTTTTCTCGACACATCAGTTTCGTCAATGAGACCAAAATCTCCGGAAGCAGATAAACTGCGTCAAGCAGTGCTCATCATTATTGATGAAATTACGATGCCCAAGAAAGACGGTCTTCGTTGTATTAACTCTCTTTTGCGAGATTTGATGAATAACGATAAACCTTTTGGAAACAAAGTTATAAAAATCGGAGGCGACTTCACACAGACACTTCCAGTTGTTCCAAGGGGTACACGAGCAGATGTCATCGAAAGTTGCATAAATACAGCCCGCTTTGGAGCAAGTTCATTCACCTGTCACTCACAACAAATATTAGCTGGACAAACAGAGCACAACATGTGGCTATTGAACATCGGATCAAGCAAACTTCCTGAAGTTTCAGGATTACCGTGCGATTCCATCGAAATACCTCAGCAAATTGTAGTAGCAGAAAACCTGATTGAAGCCATTTACATCGAAAACTTAAACGACATGGAAGTCGAACAACTAGCAAGCGTATCATTTTAGCTCCAACCAACAAGAAGACACTGGAAATGAATCGGTCAATCATCCAGAAACTACAGGGTGAGCCTCATACCTTTTATAGCTCCGAACCAATAATATTCGAAGATCAGAACGACCTGCAAAACTATCCACCTGAATTTCTGCATGATTTACCTCCATCAGGCATGCCACCCCACGCATTGATGCTTAATAAAGGAGTAATCGTCATGTTGCTCAGAAACTTAAATCCCAAACAAGGACTTTGTAACGGCACTCACTTATCGATTACTGGTCTCCATGAAAATTTCATAAGTGCGAAAATTGTGTCTGAATTTAATAGTGGCGGCGTTGTTTTCTTACCAAGAATTGAATTAGCCCCCAGTGACGTGAATCTACCATTCGTTCTCAAGCGCCGGCAGTTCCCATTAATTTCAGCTTACACGATGGCTATCAATAAATCTCAGGGGCAAACTTTCGATCAGGTTGGAATTTACTTCGATGAGCCTGTCTTTTCACATGGACAGCTGCATGTTGCACTTTCAAGTCTAGGAACACCAATCACGTTAAAATTTACACAAAGACATCTAAAGTACAAGAAAAATTGTTAAACAACGAAAAATACTTCACACAGAATGTTGTTTACCAAGAGGTTTTGAATAAAGAAATATGTAAAAAATATGTAAATAAAATAATTCCTATCATGAAATGTATATTTATTTTATTTGTGTTCAATCAATGTTAAACATTTCTCTCGCATATATATCTGTATAAACACATCAAATTTGACGGGAAATCTCTCGAATTAAGAGGCAATTTTTACCCGTCATACCATGACGGGTGATTTTCTAGTATGTTATAATAGCATAAAAAATTTGATTTTGACAATGCACATAGCTTGACAGAGAGACCTAGTAATATACAACTATATACAAAAAATATTTTACACATTTGCTGCAATCTTTTAAATTGACACAGTAGCGCTATTAAAACTCAAAACATACTTTCGTCAAGGTATTACTCTACGCATTAGAGTTTAAAAAAGAAAACATATTACAATGCATTAAGTATTTTAAAAAATTGAATCGTGTGAGATCTCATGAAAAATAGCCCCGGTAAGATAAGAAATCTAGTTCTTTTTATCATTTTACGAAGCAAAAAGATAATCTTGAAAATAGTTTAGGCCAGTATTCGCTGAGTGTCCAAGTTTATTTCAGTCTAGAGATCTAGGTTAACCTGGAGTTTATGGTATGCACTTACTTCGTTCTTCTTAGGATCGCCAATTTTTTGCCGCCAAGAACGGCGATGAGAGAATATTTGTTTTGGATTTGTCTAGATGCTTTTAACGAGTGACAAGCGCGCATGCGCACAAATTGATCTTTTCATCGGTTTTTTTGTTTATCAGGCTATATTGCGCCACGTTTCGATTAGACTGTTTTGTTCAACTCATCGATGCAATTGATCGATAAAGTCGAATTTTAATAAAACTTCGTTTGGAATTCTTCGGATGGAATATCGGTTCAGTACCGTCTATGTTATTCTGTGTATTTCGTTTCTCAATGAATAAGCAAAGCTACGATTATTCCGCTAAGCTGAAAGCGAAAGAACTGATGTTTTTCTAAGTCATAAAATTTGCCCAGTACAGGCTTGAAATGCCCCAGGAATTGTGCGCGGAAATTCTAGTATTAGGATTTTTTTACAAAACCTAGATTCCTAACATTCAATGAAAAAGCGAAGCTACGAGGGACCCGCTTTGCTGAAAGCGAAGCCGCTGATGTTTCTTTAAGTTAAAAAAATTTGCCCGGTACACACTTGAAATGCCGCAGGCATTGCGTTCTCAATCTATCGTTTTCAGATGACGTATGCGCAAGAGAGCAATAAAAAGCGCACTGCACATCCAAAACAGTATTTGGAGATGGCACATAAAATTACGAAAAGAAAAATTGGCGAGAAACAGGTGCGTACCGTAAACTCTAGGTTTACCGAGATTTATCATAATCTAAAAAAACTATTTTCCATCATAGCCTTTCCTCACTTATTTGCTCATACCCACATACAGTTTTGTTCATACGAATTGAACTAAGTGTTCTTAATGAGATTTTCAAAATACTTCATACGAAATACTCTTGGCATACAATTCACGCATCAGGCCGCAGTACTTCTGTTGTAGTTACTTACAATAAACTGTAGTTTTCAGAATTCAACTACGTCCAGATTATCATCTTTAGGTATATAAGAAGGTTGAGTGTCGTCATCTCACCAAACTCGTTTCTTTTAACTCCATCAAATCGTAAAACTTTTCTCCAATCCGTTTGTACGTCTGCAAGGACGAGAACCGAATGTAAAAATCACCAAAACCCGGTACTCACAGACGCACGACCTCGTTGCAAAGTGTCTGATAAGTGAATATACACTCAACACAAAGAAAAATCTCTCAGTCAGGGGACGCGCGGACCAGATTACACCCAAAAGCTTCCGTCGTTAAAATGGCGAGCATATAGTTCGGTGTGAAAAAAAGGATTAAAAACTTATTAAAGATAAAGCCATTAAAAATTCATAAAAAATTAAAGCGATTAATAATTAAGTTAATCATTGCAGAAAGGAAAAGGAATTATTGAGAAATTTAATAAAACTTTAAAAAATCCGTTGAAAAGATAAAAGTTGTCACAAGACATGAAAGAAACTTTGGTGGCGAAAATATTAATTATTTAAAAAGTACTGGAAAAGCCGAAAAGGATGTTATTGCATAATTACAATCTGAGTCCTAATCTAGGCAGTGGTTTTGTTTTCCCGCTACCAGCGTTGTGTCAGAAGGTCATCACGCCATTCCAATTTGATTTCAAATTATTCGAAACTCCAACGCTTCCAATTCTCTACGCCAAATCTCATAGGGTTTCCACATTGACGAAAGATTTTTCTTTCCGATGTTCCGAAAATCGTGGAGTTGAACTGCGGTGAATGTCCCGCATAAATGACAGTCGAAATGTTTATAGATCCCACTTAATTTTTGTACCGAATTCCAATGCCTGTGAGTGAGATTTAGTTTTTAATTTTAAAATTGCGATAATTCGATATTTGTGCGGCGTATGAGTAAAGCAGTTAAGGGGTTAAGGAAATTAAAAATGTTTTTAAATCCACTCTCAAGTGTATAGTGAACGTTCCATGTTATATCAGACGTAACATCTCACATAACCACTTAAGAATTAGACTCTTCATAGACTATATAAAAAATTTGAAGTGTGAAAAATAAAGATAGAATGTGTGTGTAAAATTGTAAGCAAGGATTTAATAAAATGTATATACTGTTAAGTAAATGTAAACATCTTCCCCTACGTTTTTTCACTTCGCCCCTATCGTGATGAAATAATTTTCGCTTTACACGTGCGCAATGGCGCGGAGAGTTTCCGAATCTGAGAATGAACAATAATCAAGAATGATTTTCTGATAATAATTTTTTCTTGCCTAAACTAAAGATTTTGTGATTATTTCAAAAACATTCTATTGACACGTTAACCCCCTTGTCGGATTTGGTTTTGAATCTCCAACAAAATGATTATGTTTTCCATTCAAAATTCGCGGGAAATTCAACCTCGAAAACATTGCGAAAGTAGTCTATTTAGTAGTCTGAAATACAAAAGATAATCGCGGAATATAACGAGACGTGTAAGTAGCGACGAATTTACTTTAAACGATGAAATTTTGATGCGACGAGGACAAAGAAAAGGTTAAAAATGCTAACCAAACTTAATCATAATACCAGGAATCAAAGTGACTTCGCATTTTTCCGTTGCACGAAAAATTCGCGTTAATTGCTGATGCCGTAACTGCTGCAATTTCAGGCACACTCACTGTTGTGAAATAGGATTTATCTCTAATGATTAGGAGGAAATATTTACGGCTTTAATGCTCTTGGAAATATGTAATAGTTCTATCCAGTGAACTTTTGACAGCAATCTGTTTTAAAATTCAAAAAATTTAGCAAAACAAATGATATGCCTTTCAAATTAAAAATGTAGTCATATTTATATTTACTAAGTAAAAAAATTGACTAAAAACTATTTACAAAAAACTAGTATATATATTTTCTTTTGTTTCTCGTTTCAACTATGCGCATGCATCGTCTCATACCTGATTTTACCTCTTAAAGTCAGTTGTATTCCTAAATGCTTTAGTGTTCATCCTAGGAACAAAAACACATAAGTATTAAGTTTAAATCTGCGACATCATCAATTTTGAGGAGAATAAATGGCGACAAAATAAGGCGTAAATAAATATCTTTACTCAAATATATGTTATGGATTTATGGCATAATAATAACAATCAGGGCAAAATTAAAATTTCTGTCGTAGCACACTTAACTGTTTTATGTAATGTAGTTCAACTGCCTCGTGATTAACTCTGGAGCGAGACTTCAGACTTTAAAAGAAATAGCTCAGACAACGGTTAGCATTTCAAAATCATATCTGCTTTTTTCAATTAAGAAGATAGCCATCTTAGATTTCATCAAAATTTTAATTAGTTTAAAAGATCTCAACTTATCCCGTCTTGCTTTATACCTCTGAAGTTAAGAAAGATCTCTCTGATCCCGTCTTGCTTTATACCTCTGAAGTTAAGAAAGATCTTTCTGATCCCGTCCTGCTTTATCCCATTGAAGTGAACATTCTCCACGGATCCAGCCTTGCTTTATTCCAAAAAGATATGGCAGAAAAAAGCGGTCGAATACCCAAGGAAAGCTGGAAATTACACGACAATTATAATAGGCAAATGAGCTACGGCAGCATAGTGACGAGGTCGCAGACGGCCTTTAACAGGATCAAGATCACAGATTCCGATATGGATTTTTTCTCAAACGGTGTCCTGCACCATCCCTCGAACAAGCCTCACTTGATGGTCAGCATGATGGGAGAGTATGGAGCTATCCCCAGAACGATAGTAACTAGGAGCGCAGCAAATAAGCTGCAGCTGGACAAGGATCTCATCACAGTTTTGAAAGACTACAAAAAGTTGACGAAAACTGATCCTCTCATCAAAGAACTGAAGGAATATCAGAAGGAACATCCGAATCTTTTGAATCCAGACGCCGCTGTTCAGGAAGTCCCGGAAGGGGCTACTTCGGAGACAGAAGAGCAGAGTTCTGCAGAGGAGAAGACAAGTTCCGGTTACGAATCATCAGCAGGAGAATTTACAGGATCTGAGTCATCATCTTAAAATATTAAAAGATCGCTTGTTTAAAAATACTTTGGAAAGAGTGTCAGAAGGTTAAGAAGAAAAATGTACAATATAGATTGATTTTTTATAAATAAATTAAACTGAATTTAAAACAATAAAATTTGTGGTATGTGTAAATGTTATAACCATAGGTAAAATCCTGTTTCGAAATCTAGTTTAATGTGTTCCTTGAGTTTTTCGCCAATATGGCAATCTATTTGGCGACAAAACAATGCATGGAAGCGGTTATGGTTGGATCGCCAAATGGCTTGCCATATTGGCAACAAACTCAATGAGCACATTAAACTAGATTTAAGTCAAATTCGGAAATATAGTAGTCTTTTCCATGAGGCCTAGGTACCATGGTCTGTTAATCGAGCCACAGACAATCTTAGCGACAAATCGGCAAAACTTAGCGATGGCTTCTGTGGTGTAGTAGCAAATTCAACAGCTCCTAATCACTCGAATCTCGGTGACGAAAATCGCACTGTTTCAACGATATTTTTACAATTTTCTCTTGCTTATTTCTCTTACAAAATATACCGGTGCGATCAGGCTTCTTTTCACCCCTAGCTTTCTTAGTGACAAATATTGGCTCCAAAATGGAATAACGCCAACATTTCAGCTTGGCGGCGAATGGTTTGCCGTTAATGGAAAAGTTTCCCGGTCTTGTAATAAAATGAGCAACAGTTCACTTTACGAAGGCGTTCTGTTGGTCATGTGTTGGCGGTTGCATTTCCGAATTGTCGCCAACACGAACATTGGTGACATTATCCGATACGAATATGTATCAGCAGCCGGTATAAGCCAGAATTTGGCGTGGTTCTTACTTGTTGGCGAGTTTGCAACGGTCTTCTACAGTCAAAAATTATGTTGTAACTATCAGTTTTGAATCTTTCCTTTTAGGCCTACTTTTTCACATTAGTGATATTTATTAATTATCCGTCTATGAGTGAGCAGTAAAATAAGTTAAATTTTGTGAGAACTAACTTACATTTTACGCTAGTTTTTTGTTTATTTTAAAAGTGTATATATTCATACGGTACAATGTACATTATTTTATGTTTCATTTAAATCAAGTTTGTAGACATTGTAAAATTCATTTTAAATGCTTATAATATTTTTATTCTCAAACGTTTTTATCTGTAATAAATTTTTAAAACGTATATTTATAGACGAATATTTATAAATGATATGCCTGTCCTAAGAGGTAAAAAAATATGAATAAGAACGGGATTAATATAAAAAAGATGTTTTGATTGGTACGTATGGCAAAAAATTAAAATGCCATGTTTAAATTGGGCTGTGTATTGAACATATGAGTTATACATAGACATAGAGAAATAAATAAATAAATTTGTTACAAGCAGAATTGGTAAACCTTGATATTGCTTCAAGCTTTAGTATCATAGTCTGATTGAATTCTCATTCTTTAATATCCAGGTTTTTAGTTGTTTAGTTATATTAACGTTCCGTTTTGAAGCAACACGAGGGCTGTTGATGGAAAAGTAGCAGCAGCATAAGTATGCCAGCTCTTAAAGCATATTCAAATCTCATCTTATGAAATACAAAGACCCACCTGGGGGGGACCACGAGAACGTGGATGAGAAGACGCCGTGTAAGAAGGCGGATACTCGCTTTTGGACGTGGGTACAATATTTGCTGGGATTCACCCTCTGCCAGTGATAGTGCGTACCTCCTTCGGGAGGGGTTGGGTCGCGGCCGGCTTCAGTAATCGAAC
Organism: Araneus ventricosus; assembly: GCA_013235015.1. NCBI lineage: Eukaryota > Metazoa > Arthropoda > Arachnida > Araneae > Araneidae > Araneus > Araneus ventricosus. Next base: position 59,838 of record BGPR01002459.1, on the reverse strand, counting down.
TATTGCTGCGACCATCATTCAGATACATCGGATGGAGATGGTGTGATTTCGTTATGCATTATGAAATATATAACACGTGGGGCTTAACCCTCTGACTACTTATCCCGCGATTTCCATTGGTTGGGAGCTCGTCTGTTTTTTGCTGCATCCTGCAATTTTCGCAAGCTAATGTGTTTACTTAGTACTGTTTAAACGATGAATCATATTATACTATTCAAGGCCTGTATGTAAATAACAATTAGGTTGGTTCATTGATATTTGAACGTGTTTTGAAACGTTGTATCTAAATAGTAATTCAAAAACATTATACAGTCAGAGGGTTATGTATAAGTCACAATCAATGAAAAGCTTTCTGCATATATTAAGCTCTATACTAAGGAGAATCAATTTGCAAGAATGCAAAGATTTATTTTCCAGCAGTATTATCCCTCTTGGCGATCTTTTGATTGGTGGGAATATTACATATTGAGAGGCCGTGTTCAAGACACACCCTCATATTTTATCCACACGGATGAGTGGCGAATCCAGGATTTTCGTCTGGAGGGGGATGAGGTCATAAAAATTTTGTATCGTCGTTACGTTAGTCAAATCAGTTTAACGTTGCTCACCTGACAATAAAAATAAAAAAGAACACTACAATGTTTTCGATAATTTTACAAAAACACAATGCAATAACGAGCCAAAAAATGTTCTCGGCCGCGTTAACGCTACAAGTAGGAGAGAAATGACTACAAAAGACAGACACTTTTTGAGCCTGTCAAGCAAGAGAGCAATTTTGTCACGTTTTTTTTTTGGCGTAAAAACGTCTTTCCGCTCGTTGCAGCGATAGTCGGTCGAACTTTCTTGTGTGACAAAATACCGTCAGATTTGCGCTAATAACTACGAGACTAATAATGCAAAAAGAATGGTTGACCCCACAACGGATAGATCATATCTGTAAGAGTTTCTCGCATAGTATTTGTTCTGCCTGTGTCGCCATCTTACCAGTGTAGGCGCATGCGCGTGATTGTTATGAATTAGCTTTAAGTAAGGTTATATATAAGTGTGGCGTGGAAACGCGTTTAACTAGGAGGTTGATTCTGGTGTCATTTTTAAAAGATTTAGGAGTATTACTAGGACCCAAAATGAGACAATAGAGATATTTATCAGAATATAAGTAAAAATCGATCTATATATATATATATATATATATGCAATCTCTTGAGAAATAACTCCTTGTGCACCAACAAGTACAACACAAGGCTTACAAAAGTAAGTAAAAGACTCAAAAAATTGTTGAAGGAAGCTTCAAATTAAATGAAACAAATGCAAATTCCAAACAGGAAAGGGGGAAGAGAAAAAAACGAAACAAATATACAATATATTGGTCACATCCATACGAACACATGAATGGTATTAAGCAATGAAGTGAATAAATAAGGGGAGAAGGTACCATAACATAATAATTTTTTTTAAAAAGGCATAGATGCAATATAACTGGTCACATATACACAACAATAACGAATAATAACGAGAAATGGAGTACAAGGTGGGCAAAAATGAAAAAATATTAAAGTACTTAAAAATCAAATAAAAGCACACAAATACGCAAACTATCACACAACATATAAAACACACAAATTTCGAACAGTTAACAAAATAAAAGGTTCTGATCCAAAAATAATTGAGAGAAAAGAAATGAATTTCAAAAATTTAAAAAATAAATTGAAAAAAATTGAAAAATAAAAAAAATAAACAAAAGTTATAAGTAAAAAATTGTAAATGCCATCAAAACACATAAAAAGTTTATAGACTATAAGCATAACTCTATCCAATTTCAAAGTAAGGAAGGTAAAATTTAATCAATTTGTATGTCAAAATTTGCATGGAAATTATATAAAAATGTATTAAAATATTAAATTAATTATTTACATTTCTTAATCAAGTTAAAATGGAGAAATTTTAGAATTCTGAAATGTCAATTTTCATTCTGTACAATTTTGTGTAATGGTTTGTGTTTAAGAACTAAAAATAGGCTGTCACCGTTCGCTGGTTTCACTGTGAACCACATATTTCTGGAAAAAAATGCTAATTATTTTTGTCCTACATATTTATGATCAATTGTATGTCTAACGCTCCTTTTTTAAAATAATTTAGTAATTTTCTAAACAGAACATGTAGCGAACTTTAAAGTTCAAGCTGCGTACTTGTTAGTTCCTTTTATTGACTCACCGTTAAATATTCCTATGGTTTTGGTGTCAAGGTGCAAATTATCGGCTCGAACTCACAATCAAGCTTAGTAAAATAATAAATGTATATTGCGAATTTCATGTAGGAGAAATTTTTGAAATGTTTCGTATCCGAATTTTTTATTTTCATAATTGTAAGAAATCCTTACGAGATACAAGAAAATGGATATTATTTTCGAAATCGATGTGACAAATATCATATAATATACATAAATTTACATTTACCCCAGAAAAAAGTTTCATTTTCTCGGCTTCGACTGGCAAATATATATATATATATATAATATCATATCAAATATTTTATATGAATACGGAAAACATTTTATAAATCTGCTTGAAGAAGTTTTTTATTCTTATAAAGCGTAATTATAATTGCAAAAGTTCTGAAATTCAGACTAAGCATGTTCTACAATCGATATTTGCGTCACGATTTACATAACAACAAATCCAGAGGCGAATTTTAACAATATGAGGGCACAGGCGCGAAATTGTTTGAGACCCCATCCAAATGTCGTAAATTCCTCTTGGGCTTAGCAGTGCAATGTATGTCGAATAGATTCTGAGGCCCCCCAGGATCTTGAAGTTCGAGGCGATCGCCTGTGAGAAAAACCGCCGCTGACCAAATCATAATCGCGAACCGCATACTTACTATTTCGTTTCGAGAATACGCAGCTTGTGTATTTTAAGTCTCCACGTTCTTTGTCTACAATCGTTTAACAAATTTGAGAGAGGCAGTCTGAAAGCATACCATACAGTGTCTGCAATAACAGTAAACGAATCACAGAATTTTTATTTACTTCGCGTATAACTATATTCTCGTTTACCAGCCTGGATATAAGAATCCAAACTTTATATTAAAGAAATTATTACATATGAAAATACTAGGGCTAAGAAGAAAAAGTAAAAATGTTTATATAAAAAAATTGCATTAAAATAGTGGTATTAATTTATTAACAAGTTCATTTATAATTAAATATTGGATTTTGTCTATGCATCCTTAATGTAAAACATATCTTTGGGAAATGATTAAAGAAATTATTTTGTAATGTTTGCTAATGTTTCAACAATGCATCCTATGGGCGTTAACTTTAGAATAATTTTCCTTTCAATTAATTAATCTCTATACATTTATTGTATTGTAGTTTTATTCATTCCGAAATACGATTTTGTAAGATGACAGTTAGCAATTTAGTAAAAGAAATTGCACGAATTTCACAAAATTGTCACATTAAAATTGCATCCGAAAATGAAAGACAAAAATCTAAGTTTTAAAGATTTGAATCTAATATGTCTCAACAATATTCACAATCATATGTGCTTTGCATCGAGTATAATCCTGCATTCTGACCACTCGTTTAATTTCAGCTTAAGAGTTAAGAAATCAAATTTCTCAAGAGTGAAGAAAAGTGCTTCTTGATTACGGGACACCCCGCCCCTGGTCCCGGAGATGAAGAAATTTGCTATTAGATAATTACAAGTTCCATTTGAAATCATGTGACAGTTAAAGCTTTTAACGCGATATAAGAACGACTTCAATATTTGCATCCTGCTTCGCCACAATTTTTTTAAGCTACATATCATATACGCATTAGTACGTAACTTATATTCAAATAATAAATTTTACCTATAAATAGTCATTTTTAAGGAAGGAAGCTCTTTCGTAAATAGTTAGATCTGGATTTGGGACAGCGCGCAACGATATTCAAAAATAGGGTTAGTTGGCATTCATTATATGCATGAAATTGTGGACGGTAACGGTGCATAGAAATATTCCCGAGAAGAAAGGTGTGGAATCCGCAAAATTTTCTAACTTTCTTGGCCATCTCGATCGGACATTTAGCAAGCATTTTATCTGTGGCAAATGCCTTTTTTTGGATAACCAAGCTGGCCGTTCATTAAATTTTAAAAACTGCTTATATTTCAGAATGAAATAACCGGACTCCATGAACTAAACTATTCAACTAACATTAAGTGAATATTTATATACATTCTAAAAATAACGTGTACTTTTCCGCATGACCAGCCGACGCTCTGCAGGTTTAAATTCAAAATGTTCTTTCTGAAACAGAAGTGAAAAGAGTGAGGCAGCTCCATTCAGCGAATAATTATATCATTTACCTAATTAATTTTTACATAGACTCTATAAGAGCTTGATCTATAGATGTACCAATGAATCCTATTAAAAACTAGTGGCCAGGCTCTCAGTTTCTGTTGGAAAACTGCTCGAGATGAATCAGTTCTCTAAATTCTGAAGAAAACGGTGTCAAACCTGTATTAACGTTCGTATTCGGAATTTCGTGCGGTTGGAAGAGTTAAAATTTCATTTGTCAAAATGCTTACATTTTTGTCTCAATCATTTCTTCGCACATTCCTCTCGGACATATTACCATTTAAATCCTCCATTTTCAGCAATATAGCATTACAAAAATTGCTGATACAGTGCCGTTTACCTATGTTTCGATTTACGCTAGAAATTTATGGAGGTAGCTTGTGTTAGATCCTATATTACAGGCAACTCGTGAATCAGATACTATTCGTTAGTATTTTCCACAACTATTATGTATCGAACTATCTTGTGCAGGACTCCCAATGGCGAAAGCGTATAGTAAACAAAATAAACTTTAATAATACTTAACAAAAGACTTGAAATAAAGTTAAATAAATAATCAAACTCGAGATGTTGACATTGCACAGATGAGTAAAAGGAGAGTTCTAAAGATAATGCACAAAAGCTTTTTTATTGCTCCTGTTTTTCTGCAGGCGCGAGATGAAAGGAACACGCAGAAATGAAGCGCGGTTACCACAGATTCTATGACCACCGTACACACGAAGCACAAGTGAAATTGCATCACTTGAGAATTCATATAATACACATAAATAACAAGTCAATATTTGTTTCAATGGCAACTCAAAAGCAAAAGCTCTTAGATTTTTATTATTTAGATTTAAAAATTTGAGCTTAATAGCCCTGGATAATTTCCCGAAGTATATTGCAATGAAAAAAGTGCATAATTGGAGAATTATTTGTCATATGTTCAAGATTCTATCTCTGAGTACCTAAAAATAATTTTTTATTGAATAAAAGCTATAGCTATTTATTCCAAAAGATTTCACAAGAAGTAGTTAAACTTTCAATATTTTTCGGTGTCAAGACATGCAAATAATGTTAGAGCAAGTTTTTATCGTAGGTTGGTTTCATTGCTTTTATTACCGAATCAAAGAAGCAAGATGATTTTGTCCAAATAATTTTTTTCATCGTATGACGTTCTCTTATATATACAACAGCTGCCTCTCCCTTCTTGACACTAGCATGCATGTGATTCTGAATTCTGGATTATATATAACTGAAATTCTAGTGGATAAATATATCTGTTACAGCATGGTTTTTTAAGGGATTCAATAAGAGCTTTATCTAAGGACATTCCATTGAATGCTATTATCTAACTATCAGGGTCAGGTTCTCACTTTTTATAGGAAAAGTGCTGGAAATGCCCGAGATAAGACATTCTTTTAAATCCTGGATAAGATGATGTCTTGTATTAATTCTCACAATTGTAAAAAAAAGTAAAACATTTTTGGAGACCTTAAGGTTTGGCGTAGAATATTAACAAATGAATTAAAAATATAAATTGTTTCTTAAAGAAAAATCGGTGCTTACGCACATACCTTAAGAAAATGGTTGGAAGCTATTTACTTCCTCATATGGAAAGTAACCTTATGGAAGATAATTTAAATATGAGTAATTTATATTTTCAAGATTTATATTATTAATGTTCTATTGAAAATACTAAACACTATTTTTTTATTACGGTGACTTACTCAAATAGTAAAATTAAATCTTGAATGCCATTTTCAGCTTAAAATGTTAAGTTGCTGTTCATATCTTTGGATTCGGTGTTTTCTATTTCAAATTTTTGAAGAAATTGAATATTTATTTTATTCTTTCTTCTTTCAAATTATCCCAATTCCACTGTAAATTGCTGTAAAAAACATATAAATTATCTATTATATTTTACATATTAATATTTGCATGGAATATGAATCAAACCAATTCCCAAATAATCTACTAAAATGCAAGATTACAAAAATGTTTAAGTAAAAATGCATCCGAAACGATGATTACTCCAGAAAACGACAGTTTTCAAACGTCTCACGAATTGCCTAACTACAGAATTTTGTACATTTTATATGCATATGGAAGAAAAATCTTTTACTGAAAATTTTCATTCATTTAAAACCGAGATGGAAAAAAGTTTTGAAATTTACATTACGCATATTTATTATTCGAATCTTTGCAATCATGCGATAGATTTTGCTTCATGCACTAAGCAAGAACACATCATGATAGCTAATTTGTTTCCTGCGATTTATCTCTTTAGCAGATGCCGGCAGATATTGCCGAAAGTAAGGAACCAAAAATTAAAAATTCAAATGGGTAATTGCGCTTAATTTATATTTGATATTCAGCACAACAAGCAAATGATCCACTTTGCTATAATTCCTTGATGATTCGATCTGGATACACAATTTCAGATATAACTTTCTATTTTTTCTGCATTTTAGTGGCAGAATTATATCGCTTTCTACCTTTCATTTCAAAATATAATTTTTGGAATGCTGAAAAATTAATTTCAATATTTTCGATTAATCTCTTTAATAATCAAAAATAAGATATCGAATACATGAAGTACACTTTCTTTTCTAACATAGTATCTGATGCATTGATTTGAAAGCATACCCAAGTTAATATCTTTAACGTAGAATTGCTCTAAATGGACAAATATATTAATTATAAATTATATATAATTAAAATATTCCATGTTAAAAGAATTTTTTAAAGAATTATCTCCCGATTTCTATGCTTACATCAAATATGAATATTTGTTTTATACGATATTTCTGTAAATGATAAGGAAAGGCAAAAAATTGAAAAAATTACAAAACTAAGTGGCCTAAAATCGTTATTTTATTTTAAAACGAAACACATAGTTTATTTCTACTCTATTATTGTAATAGAATTTGAGATTATAAAATAGAATTATTATTAATAAAATATAGTTATAATGGTTAAAAGTTTAAGAAACCATATTATTTTAAAACTTTACTAGCCGATCTCGCCGCACTCAGGGCGGGTTCGCGGCCAGCACCCACTTTGCTCAGCACTGTCCTTGGCATTTGGCTGCTTTGAGGCTCTGAGCCACTACATTTTCAGTTTTAAATACTGCTTGAAGATCAGTGAGGAGACCATAAAACCATAGTAGATTTCATATTCTTTGTAGACAACAGATTCCTTTAAAATTGTAAAATATTTCAATAAACCTCATCTAGTTCTAACGTTTTGTATAACGTTCTCACGAATTTTGGCATGGAAGTCTTCAGATCCATAAATACAGAATGATATCGCTCTAAATAAACAGTTTCCGTCACCTACAATATCAATTTTACAATATTTTTAACACGACATTTTGATGGAATTGTTGGGATCTATATTACTAATATAATATCCCAGATCTGTTTCTCACTGATCCGGTAGCATATTTAGAAACCATACTTTGATACACTAAGGATGAAGGGTAAATAAAGAACTATTGATAGCGCACATTAAAGAGATGTCACTGTATTTCCATCGATTCAGCATGCTTTTTTTTGTTCTTTACTCGAATTCCGGGTCTCAGGTCAATGCAACATTTTGCAGTTGATGATGACTCAATGGACCTCTGCCCATTTGACTTTTATCTGTCTGAAAAAAGTTACGAAAGCAATAAATGCTATATAATGTACACATACATGGTAATACATTTTTATTTCTGTACAATTTTGTAAAAATTTACTATAATTTATTACGTTCACCATGGTTTAATTATTAGGAGACATAAAAAATTATTCACTCTAACATTTCTATCGTAAATAATCATGTTGATCAATTAATAACAACGTCAACTCCATTTATCGTACATCAGCCAGGATACGAGACTCCAAGCTTTATGTTGAACAAAACTGTGGTGAATTTTAGAGATAAAATAGTTATGTGAAATAAATCATTATAAACAAAAAGATTGCATTAAAGTTGTGTTAAACCATTAGTAAACACACCTATAAATATCTAAATATTGGGTTTTATTTACGAAATATAAAGTATGTCTGGAAAATGAATAGAGGTGTGAAGGATTCTTAGGCAAATCTAGTCAAGCAAAATTTACTAACTTATTTCGTAATAACATTTTATTCAAACATTTAAAAATATAAATGACTGAAAAATTTACAAAAATAAAAGATTTCTTCTTTCATTCTGAAGCGAAACACCCCTATATTTCTACATTAATTACTAATATAATATTCCAGATTTGTCTCTCACTGATCCGGCAACACTCTGCCGTTACTAACAATAAAATTCACGCCATAGCACTGCGAGACGTTAAAACGCATTATTCCATTGTTAGAGCACCTAAATTTTAGTAATTTTAAATTTTTAAAAGTATTTGTCGTTCTAATTTTAAATTTAACATATCTAAAATAGTGAAATAAAATTTGCTATCGATATTATATATATATATAAAATTTAATTCGCTATGATCAATAGTTACCGAGAAATTTTAAATTATACTAATCATATATTTCAAATTAATTTCCGTTTTTTAATAGAAAGGATTAAATCATTTCAATGGTATATCATGCGCCTGATATAGTTTCGACGCCACGATGCATCTGATTAGTTATTGTAATCGTGATGATATAATTTGATAAAATTTTTGGCAACGTTCGACAAGCAGAGAAGTGCTTTGTAAAAGGTTTATATAAAATGTAAATAAAAAATATTTCTGTCATAAAATATATGTTTATTTTATTTGTTTTTAATCAGTGTTAAACATTTCTCTCGCATATATATCTTATTAAACACGCCATATTTTCCTGCAAATATATCGAATGAAGAGGCAATTTGCATACGTCATGGTATGACGTGTGATTTTATAGTATACTGAAGATAATTGAAATTGAAAAACGGAATTATTATGAATAAAGCATACCTACAACGGTTAAAAGTTAGCGAAATTATATTATTGTAAAATACTATGCCTTCCCAAGTATGACTTGTTTGGAAAGCCATCAAGTATTTCAGAGACAGCGGTAACTAAAACCATGATCCCCCAGGTTCTGAAGCCAACTATACAAAATGAAGACAAAATTTCCTGGAAAATATTTATTTCTTAATCTTTTCTAGATTAAGCATAATTTTATATTTATTTGTAAATAAGATCTATCGCAAAAGTCTATTTTTGAGTGGCAATATAACCTTTTGGCATTCGTTGGTTTCGCATAGAATCTTCACGCTGAACTTTGAACTCGAACTGTTTTTTTCTGTTCACCAGACGACAGCAGGATCTCATAATCTCACAAATAAAACGTAAAATGAAGCCAAGTGTAGAAATAATTTAAAAATTTTCCAATTACATAAGCTTTCACTGTATAGAGATGATATTTATTTTAATAAATAACAATTGAATTTAAAATATTTCTTCACAATTATAAATAACAACTTCTAATTCTTTAGATTAATAAATAATAAATAGAAAATATTAAGTAAAATGTTGAGATTCCTGGTGAAACGAAACTCCGTTAACACTGGAATTCCGTTAGATGATGTATTTGAAAATAGTTCAATCGCATTGTTTAGGAATATGAGTGATGCCAAATATTTTTTATCTCTTGCTTTAGAATCTTCTTTAGTCACATATATTTTTCGTTCCGAGATTTTTTTGGTTCAAGTTAGAAATATAAGTATCAAAGGCATTTCATCTTCGAGTTGTTCTCTGAGAAGTTAGAATTTTCCCCCATTTTTGAATGTGACAATTTTCAATCTATATATTTTTAAACTTTGCTGCGTGTTGAATAAAAAATATATATTAAATAATATAAAACACTATGTTTTAGACATGATAACTGCTTTTGTATTAATAGGACAATCAAAACAACCTCAAAATGGCATTTCTCCGAAACCTTTTTCCGGAACTATAAATTTAAAATTTACAAAATATACGATTTTTACTAAGGAAAGAATGAATCATGTTGGTAACATTTCATAAAAATGTAAATCCAGACGATATGCTCATTGTAAAACATCTGTAATACTTCACAACACAAGATGCATATACCCTTACTATGACGTTGTCTTGGGTATGGGTGCAAAATTCAATGGAGATACAAAATGCTTTGAATTTGCATGGGGGCTTTGTATAATATTTCTAAAATTCTGAATTTCAACGCATCAATATTATTCTTTCTTTTCTTTCTTTGTTTATTTTATTCTTTTCTTTGCAATGTGTAAACTGTCTTGTTTTGTACCCTAATGTACATAAAAACCAGGAAAATGTGTCAGTCTGGCATCTTGACGGGTATATTACTAGCTCTAAATCAGAATCCACTGACGGTTATATTTAATCTGATTGCTCCGATAAAAAAATTACATGTCTAGAATTATTGTAATATAACGGACTTTGACTAATACAAGCGTTTAATATTTGAATTTGTTAGTAATTGAATTTTTCTCTGGCTTCTGGAATTACCAATTAATATGCTGCAAAAATATTTTCTAAAGTTTGAATTTATTTCGTTTAATTACAAGTAGAAACTAAAAATTTTTAAAAAATACTCTTATTTCTGAACTAGTTTAGTTAGTTAAAAATTTTCGAACATGTCATATAATGTACTTCTTTCATTCATAGTGGTAATGCATTTAAAAAGAAACCAATAAAAACGTTATTCCCCTTTCAAAATGCTCTGAGAACTCGCCATTCACGTCTGTTTTATTAGAGATAACGTACTCGGCTGTCCTCAATCTCCATCACCTCATGATTTAATTAACTTCAACCCTGGCTAGAAGATAATTCAAACTTCATTTATCTTTATTTTCAAGTTTTATAATACTACTGTGTTATTCGAAATGCTGAACTCTATTTTTTTATTACAATTACATACTCAATTAGTAAAAATAAATGTAGAGTGTCATTTTCAGCTTAAAATATTCTGTTTCATGTTGCTATTATTATTTTTGGATTCGATTTCCTCATTCGAACGTTTGAGTAAATAGAATTTTGATTTTCTTCTTGCCAGTTTTGAACTATCCATATTCTGACGTATATAACACAACAAAAAATTTAAATCATCAAAATTTAAATTTAGTAATATTTGTATAAAATATGAGTCAAATCATTTCCCAAATTATCTAGATCAAATTATTTAGATGACAAAAATGATATGGAAAATTACATCAGAAACCGTAATTAATCTAGAAAACGACAGCTTTCAAATTTCACACCGATTTCCAAACAAAAGAATGTTATGCATATTATTTGAACATAAAGATAAATGTGTTTTGGAAATTTTTCATTCTTTCAAACTGTGTTTGAAATAAGTTATTAAATTCAAATCACACATTTTCATTCCTGAAATCTCAACAATCATGCAGTAGATTCAACAAAAGCAGAGCCCAATCCTTCAATGACAGAGTTATGACTGACTACCTTCTCAGTCGCAGAATAACATGAACTGCATGTCCCCCGCCATTTTATCACAAGTGTATTGTGTGGTGCGCATATCACACCTTTTATTTAGCATATCTTTTAAAGCAACCTTTTTTTAGCATCTTATCACGAGTACAGCGCCATCTATCGGTCAAGTTTGGAAAGATTTTTTTCTTTCGCAAAACAAATTCCCATTGATACGTGTATAATCAGATGATATATCAGGCCATTCTGACCAGTGATCTTTTTTACAGCCTTCTGATTATGCAACATCAATTATAATCACCCTGTACGTCGCATAATCTTAATTTTCTTTTACCAGCCCGGTTATAAAATTCCTGGCTTTATATTAAAGAAACCTACATAATTAAAGTCGTTCTCACGTATTAATACTAAGTTTTAAATTATATATAGAAAATTTCTGAAGAAAAATAGTGGTAGAACTTTTACAAATGATTCTATACGCTTTTAAATGTTTGTTTTGATATGTCAACTTAACGTATAAAATATCTTTGAAAACCACTACAGATGTGAATGATTCTCTCAGCAAAATAATCTCTTTAAACAATATTTATTAAGATATTTCGCAATTAATTTGTTAGTCTTTCAAACATGCACCATATGGCACCACTTAGAATAATTATTCTTTCTTTAGTTGATAAATGTCAATAATTGCATTGTTTTTTCATCCTTCCCGTAACTAAGTTTTTTTAGCTTGAAAGTTTAGTAAAAGAAATTGCGCCAATTTGACAAAAAATATCAAAATAAAATAGCATCTTAAATGGAGAATCAAAAACCTTAATTTGAAGTATTTGAATCTAAAATGTCTCTACAATATCCGAAATCCTATGCGCTTGCCGTCGAATATAATCCTACATCAGGACAACATTTTTAGTTCTAGAAAACGAATATCAAAGTTAAAAAATGTTCTAATTGACATTTAAGAGTTCAATATGAAATCATCTGACTCCTTAAGCCGTTTAATGCGATGTGAGTATTGCTTAAATATTTGAAAGTGCTTCTCCGCGATTCTTCGATCATTTATATTGAATTGTATAAAGGTTAGAAATATGTTAAATACCAATGCGAAAAGTAAATTGATAAGATATCAATTTGTAGAAAATCCCTTAGAATTAAAATTTCTTTTAATGAGCAACTGAAATTCAGCTGGATTCAGTGTCGGTATCTTTTGGAGTCTTAAAGTATTCAAAACTGGGAATTTGTATCAGCTGCCATATATATGTGGATTCGAAATTATGTAAGAAAAGTTAAAACTCTGCATGCTATAAGCAAAAGAACGAAGCAAAGTTTGGACTTTTTAAGAAAATTTTTTACTTCCCGAGTATGCTTGTTATTTTTACGAAAATACATGTATGTGTTCAGATCAGCCAACAAAACTATTTAGTAAAGTTACAAAATCGTTATCAGCATTCTTTGAAACGAGTTTACTAAATATATTTTCATCTTCGTAAGTTTCTGGTCGGTTCCCTAAATACCCTCAAGATGGAATATTTGCATGAAAACGACGTTTCCCATCATTGTACGTCCCACGATATTCCACAATCGATTTTACAGCATTCTAAACATTGCAAGTCCAATATTTTTGCAATTTATTCACCGAGCAAAGCAAGGTCTAAGTTTTAACTCAACCATTCATCACTTTGTTTGTCTATAAATTTGTTATTACGCGATTACGAATAAACATTTAGTCCGATTTCCTTCGAATTTGGCAGAAATATTTCTTGAAGAAATAGAAAACGATGTCTATGTTAATTTTTATTCTTTCATTCCTTTCGACATCGAGGCCGTTTTACTGAATTATCACACTGAGATACACAATGGGAAATAAGTTCGCAATTCCATTCAATAATGATGTACTTCTCAGCATGCTTATGGCAGACGAAGTTTTGAGTGAGCCATCAATGCTTTTCAAAAAATGAAAATATGTAAGATCTTTTCTTTTTTATACAAAAAAGAATTCAATGGCGGTACAAACCTTCGACAATTTATATTATAGACGTGAAAAAACTAAAGAAGAAAATTTTGAATTTAACACATTTGAATTAAAACACATGTCTGCCGAAAATACTTTTTGAGTTTTTTTACTTTTGATAATTGATTTTTGAGTGCTGATTTCAAAAATGAATTCATTTTTTCTTTCACGTAAAGTTTTTTACAAAACGATTTCATGTTTTGGGGATGGTTCAGTTTTTAATTTTCTTTATTCTTTATTATTCTAATTTATTTATAATTCTAATTTCATAGCTGTTTCGTTTGATTTTATATTCCTATTAAATCAATATTAACTGTATTTGATATCCTTAAAACTTTCATCCCTCGTGTCTACAAGGCTGTGACCCGGACTAAGAACTACGAAATGTGTGTGTCAAAAAAAATTAATTGCTGTAAAAATAATTTTATAATTTTAATTCCGTTGTTCTTAATATTTGAAAATTATAATTCTGATGGAATTTTATAATTTCGCCCCTTCCCAAATAGATGTCCTAAATCTACATTCATTAACCTAACAGATGGCATTAAACCTCAAACTGAGAGAGATGAGTAAAATCGTAATGCTTTTTTTCCCTCGGCCCTTCAAATAATGACAGATTTCTCTCTAATTAGGGATGAAAAACCTGCCGTTTATAATTGTAAACCGGTTTTATTGTATCGATTAAACGATTATATTCTGTTATTTTTTTGTCTGTTAATAATAATTTTTTAATCCAATCACCGTTTAAGAAAACCCCCATCAAAATCATCTACAGCATTGAGATAAATTAAAGAAATTAGGTTAGTTACCAATTTATCAGATTTTTATTTCTTTTATCAACTTACTTCAGGCAAAAAGTGAAACACTACCAGGCTTAAATTGGTAAACTTCCTATTCTATATTACACGGATGAGTCCTCCTTTGGTGATGATGAAGCAACCAAGAGTGGTCAAGTGGAGATTTAATGTTCGTTCCTGAACGACCGAAATCTTCCTTACCTTTGCAACCTAGATAGAATCATCCTTTCTTTTTTAAAGCAGATTGTGAAACTTGAAAGCAGAGTTTGATCAGCCCAACTCTTTTCTTTGTTATTAACTTTTGTGGCTTCCGAAACACTTGTCCCATTTCGAATGATATAATTCCCGATGAAAGGAGACGAATCATGGATCCACACAATTTCCGAGAGAGATTTTATAAATAGATTGAGTGATAAATATTGGCTAGTGAGTTGATATCCTGGAAAAATGTAAATGAAATTTTTGACTACGTTGCTTGTTTTTAGAAAAACGAAAACCAATTATTTAGAGCGGCCAAAACCGTCAGGTTGAACTGGATGTGAAATAAAACGAAATTCGATTATTTTGAAAGAAACAACCATCCATAAAGCTAATTTTCGTTTACCAGCCCAGACATAAATTCACAAGCTTTAAATAAAAGAAACAAAAATTCTGATTGCAAGGGAAAAGTTTATTAATATTTTTGATTTCAAAATAGTGGTAAACCTTAAAAGACATACGTCTATGCGCATGCAATTTTATCATTTATTTTATACGCTTTAATGTACCAACTATGTCAGTACCAGAACACAAATATGAATGATTCTTAGGGAAATACCTTCAAACAAAATTTACTAAATTATTTCTTAAAGAAATTTCAAAAAGCATAAAACTAGCTTTTACTCTAGAAAAACTGCGCACTTTTCAATTGA
Organism: Araneus ventricosus; assembly: GCA_013235015.1. Lineage (NCBI taxonomy): Eukaryota > Metazoa > Arthropoda > Arachnida > Araneae > Araneidae > Araneus > Araneus ventricosus. Next base: position 44,391 of record BGPR01002459.1, on the reverse strand, counting down.
TGAACATACATGCATTGTACCTTCTTTCATTTCAAAACACAATTTTTTACTTGATAGTGCATGGAAAGCGATTGCCCGAATTTAATAAAACCTATCGTATTAACATAGTAATCTAAATAGAGAATCAGAAAAGCAGCTTCGTCTTACTTTCATTTATTCATTATTATTTACATGTTTATCTGCAGTAGTTGAATACGAAACGTCTCAAAATAATTTGAAATCATATGCGCCTTACATAAACTGTATTTCTGCATTCAGGTCATTGATTTAATTATTATTAACAAATATCAAGAGTTATGAAATGTTCTGTAAGTCATTGATGTGTACATTTGGAAAAAACATGACACTTTAATCTCTTTTAACGCTATTTAAACACCACTCTAATATAGGAATTCTGTTTCTTTGTAATTTTGAAGCAACATATTATGAATGTAGTCTAATGAAACATATTTTGAAATAACAATGTATACCTGTGATAGGCCATTTTAAAGTCCAGTGGGTGCTTTCATGAATCGTCTGTCTTGGTATGGATTTGATACAGCATGTATTTTCATTCGAAAACAGAGGTCGTTGACATTCATTTCAGGAATCAAATTCGGGACTGAAATGGAGAAAATGCTCTAAGGAATTTCATAGAAATTTTCCTCAATAGAAAGCTGCGAAATCGGCAAGCATTTCTACGTTTCCTAGCCGTATCGATCAAAAATTTAACATGGAATTTTTTCTAATGGCAAAAAAAGAGCATGGAAACGGATGTTCCAATGAAAATTATTATTATCTAATTTTCAACCCCTGAGTTTTTTAATTTGGAAATATTCCTGAAAAGCCACTAACCTGTAGAAATCACAATCCTATGTAATGTTTGTCATTTTACAAAAATCCCTATAAAGACCATTTCAATCTTATATAAATACTGGTATTGGAAATTGCGTTTTTTGTAGGAGTAATTTCTCATACCCTTATCCAGTTTCCTTTCACACCTGATATGTAATTATAACTTGAATTAGCGATGTCCGGCAATATAATGTTTAAAAATCTAATGATTTTGTTACCATGGTCCTATCTCTGGTTTCACGCAAGAAGTTCTATGATCAACGTATTCAAGGAACTGAGTAAGAAAATTCCTTACTTGTAAATTCACACACATGTAATTATACACATAAATTAAATGCCGATATTTTGAATGTGAAAGATTATATTTGAATGTGAATTAACAAATTCATGCTAGTAGCTTATTATTCTTTTGTAGAAGTAGCATGAGGTTCTTTAGGAATTTTGTTTTGAATATTATTTATGCTAAATGTACGTAATTTGAATTTAAAATCAATTCATGGGTAAGTGATATAAAAATATACCTTACATTTTCGGAGGATAACATAAAATACATTTTAAGGTCTGTAACCTTAATACTTTAAGACCTTCGTGCCCCCGTTTCTACTTTCATTAATTTGGAATACTCATAATATTTTCCAGGGAAAGGATAATAAAAATATGAATCACCCCGCCCTACCGTAGTATCCGGGTAAAACTGAATGCCTATTGCTGTAATAGCTCGAATACTGAGGCTGGAGTCCTAGTAGCCATTACCAGTCACGGCCCCAACCCTCGTAGGAGATGCGTACTGTCACTGATGGAAGGACCCAAGCTCCACCATTACTACACTCTCAGGTAAACGAGAGCTCACTTATTTATCCGGCAGCAAATCATATCCGTGTACTGGCGGTCTCCCCCGCCCCACCCCGGTTGGACCGAGGAGAAGGATAAGACAAAGATTGCCTTGTGTTAAGGGGTTAACTTACAATTTTCCCCTATTTTTTTAGTATAGAAAAAAGAAATCAAATCCGGCACTTCCAGAAAGAGGGTGGTTCTGACATTTTCATATCAACCCAACTCATATCCGTGTACTCGCGGTCTCCTCCACCTGTCGAAGGGGAGAGAAGGATAAGACAAAGATTCCCTTGTTTTAAGAAGGTAACTCACAATTTTTTCCTATTTTTTCGAATAGAAGAAAGAAATCAAATCCAGCTCTATTAGAAATATGGTTTTTTACGCTTTTATCAACTGAATCCATCAAGTTTGTATATTTTACTAAATTTTTCATATTGCAACTCTCGATAATATATAAAATACAACAGTTGTTTCGCGATTCTTGACATTAGCATGGAGAAAGTTTTGTTTTATACGCTGCACTTTAGCATTGATGCTACTAAACATAAGAAGTAAACGAAATAAAAGATTTTTGGAATTTTGGACTCCTTAACGTGAGGCAAATAATATGAACGTATAAATGAAAAATCGAAAGTTTCTACCCAAAGAATGATTTTTGGAGCGCGCATATATATATAGGTAATCTAGATTATTATCCTGACGAGATATCGGTCTCATTCTTTAACTTTATTCTTTTTCTCTTTTCAAGAACTCGAATTGACATTACGTGAAAAAATATTCACAAAAATAGCATTTGTTATCTTCTTGGTTGAAAGAAATAACAAAATAAAAAGATTTTGAAGCAGAAGATGTATGAAATGTGTTGGATTTCCTGTCGCTTATTCTATGCCGAATTTACAATGTATTGCTGTAAAGAAAACCAGAAACATGCAGAAGGACTCGCATATACACTTTTATCTATAGGCGCGGATACACTTGCGATCCGAACAATTCACTTGCGATTGGATTCATACAATAATATCGACTCCTAGGATGTGTGTGAGACGAGAAAGGTAAGAAAAAACCAACAAGTTTCCTGTGATTTCTAAATTAATTTTTCTCATTTTATTCTTTTATTTATAATTCACAATAACATTGTTCTACAAACTTACATGCGTGCGCGCGCGTGTGTGTGTATGTATCTGATTTGGATATCAATTTTTTTTAGAATTTGCCACCGTGTGGCGCTACTCGTATGGAATCATAATTTAATGAAATTGATCGATACTTGATTTCAAGTTCTAAAAATATTAAAACAACGTGCTGTCATCCAGAGCACATAACTCCACCAATTTCAGAACTCTGGCACGACAGGAAAGGAGTGTAAAAAAGATTACAATATACCATACTTACAAACATGAAAAAATCAACCTAAATAAAAGTGAATAATTAATCAGATTTAACTGAAAAACAACGAAAAAACTAAATAATCAAAAAAACTTGGCAATAAGAACCAGGATAAGGGCACAAGCGTGAACGACGTGCTTTTCTAGTGGTTGTTTTAGATAGAATAATCTATATTTGTAACATTTGAGAGATCATCCTTCATATTATATAAAAGTTGGCATAAAAGAACTTTCGGAAACTAATTTTAAAAAAACAGGATTTATTATAATTGCAATGTATGTCTCTTCACTTAAAAAAGTGAGGCCGCAGAGGCTTTGTTGTGAGGGGTCGGCTTCGGGGCCTGATGGTTCCAGATTAGTAACATGATTCTACCGAAGAGCGGCATTGTATGTGGAGCTGGTACAATCCGATGTCTAGGGTAAAGCTTCCTATCATTGATGTGGTTCGGAAGTTTCGAGAGGGAGGTATCGCCCCAGTTATCATTTTCGTCATCTGATTACTATTGATAAGCGTCTTGGAATAGTACTTGCATTGTTTCAAAATTGAAAGTAAATACAACTAAACTGACTAGAGTGTTTATGTCCGTTTCAATTGCATTTCATACGTAATTGAAACGGACATGTAACTTATTCTCATTTTACAGAAAAATCATTTAAGTTTGCTTCTAAAAACGAAACAAATGCATCGAACTTCATAATGGTGTAACTGTCCCCGAGACTCCAGACTTTTATCTGTCTAAAATAACGCAAGAACGCAAAAACCTCTATATAAGATACATATGCCTGTTATTGCATTTTTATTTCGGAACCATTTTGTGTAAATTTTCAAATATTTAGTACTTTTATCATGGATTTATTATAAGGTTACATAAAATAATTATTCACTACAACTATTGTATCAAAAAAAATAAATTTATGCCAATCAATAAATAACAACGTAACTCCAATTTCTGTATACGAGCCCGGATATAAAAATTCAAGATTTATGTTAAACAAAACTATGCCAGTTGTTAGATATAAAATAATTGTGTGAAATAATAATTTTTAAAGAAAATGATTGCTTTAAACTTTTGTTAAAACTTTATTAAATACACCGTTAAATATGCAAATGTTGTGTTTTATTTAGTAAGTATAAAGTATGTCAGGAAAATGAATGGAAGCCTGAAAGATTCTTAGGCAAATCTAATCAAGCAAAATTTACTAAATTATTTGTAATAACATTTAATGCAAAAGATTAAAAATATAAGAGAAAATTTTAGAAAATTAAAAGATTTAAATACCTTCTTTTATCCAGTAGGAAAACAACCCTATATTTCTATACTAATATTTTAATAATAATTGAAATTAAGAAAACGGAATTATAATTAACACGATACAGCTACAACGAATAAAACTTAGCGAAATTATATTATTTTAAAACAAAATGCCTGACTAGGTGTGACTTGTTTAGAAGGCACTCAAATATTACAGCGACAAGGTTCACTAAAATCTTGATCTTGCAAATTTTTCAATATGAAAATTAAATTTCGTAGAAAAAATTAATTTGTTTATCTTTTATGGATTATGCGAACTTTTAAATTTATTTGTAAATAAGATCTATCGCAATTGACTGTTTTTATGTGACAACTTAATCATTTAGAATGCGTTGGTTTCGCACTGAGTCCACACATTGAACTTTTTTTAAGCTAAAATTTTTCCTTTACTTAACAGACTTCACGCTTAAAGCCTTCCAAAATCTTACTTCTTGTTTGTTCACAAGACGGCAGCAGGATACCATAATCTCAAAAATAGGACTTCAGATGAAGCCGAATGTATTAATCACTTTAAATTTCTGAAATTCCACTAAATTCAAAAGTATAAAAATGTTGTTTATTTTAACTATATGAATGCAGTTATGAAATTTAATTTGTTCTGCATATTTTACCCTAATGTAAAAAAAGTATGCATGTTATACTCAAATGAAATTATGTGCTGACTGATTTCTTTTGTAAAAATTTATATTGATGTTATGGAATTCATCTATCTAAGTATTTTAAGGTTTGGATAATTTAAACCACACTTTGCATAATTATATAATTGTCTTTTTGTTTTTGTGACTGCTTTAAGGTATACCAAAAAAATTTTTTCATGCTTATTTGTTGTGGAATATCTAACATAGGATATTTCCGTCTCTAGAGAACATCCGTTATTAAATGCGTCAGTAAATTGTGTTAAATTGAATCCCTTTAAAATTCGAATATACTGAAAGCATCTTTTAAATTTCAATATTCTGCTTATAAAATTCTAATAAACAGAAAATGGCGTATTCATGACAAAATTTAATGTGGGAATAGGTTATTACAAGTTGGCTACATTGTATTCGGCAGTTTAAATTGCATTGAATATCAAACGTTTCTTAAGAAATTAAAAGCCTTTAGAGACGGATCTGCAGTGTGGTTTTAACTTCCGAGTCTTGCTATAGTTTTACTATTTGGTTGCAAATATTAAGTTTTGAGCAGATAAATAAAATATAGTTGTGCATCTTATATTTTGTAACGAATTTCTTCCCACCGCAATAACTTTCGACTTGGATCTGCAACAACATTTTTCACAGTGCATAGCGGTAGTAATGTCATCTGCTTGAAGCTTTTTATTGGAAATACTAGAGCACAAAACATACCTATTCTGTTTATTAAAATAGGCTTCGAAGAATTAATATGAATACGCATTTAGCTTCTCTCGAAATATTTCTTAACACATCCATCGCTATGTACGAACTAGATTCAAGCACCACGAAAGACAAAAAGTAACCGTTCTCGCTCTAGACAATTTATAAATCAAAACAGAAAGAGATGCACGTAATCTGTGGACATCTATTGATATGTTTAACTTAATAAATTTGTTATGCAAGTTAAATTCTAGTGCACAGTGAAGATTCCTGAAGAACGAGATATCTCGTCAGTAGCGATGAATGTGTTAAATATAATTTCCCCTCTTTTTCTTGATTATGGCTCAAGGGCCAGATTTCGATTACGCTGTGTCAAAATTCCACAAAGAAACCTTAGTGATTAATTTAGTTTAGTTATATTAAGGTCTCGTTTTGAAGCCACACGAGGGTTATTTTCGGACGGACCTCGTAATTTTGAACCGAGGTCAGATGAAGAGGACGACGCCTGAGCTGGCGAACCCCTCTCCAAACTTCCGCACCGCGCGAACGGGAGGGCGTTTGGCCACTGCGTATGATTTAGCGTGCAGCAGGCCCATACAGGGCGTATCTTCAGTGGAATCGGGTTTCGGACCTGTAGCCCTCCGGCCACAAGACCGAGACCTTACCACTAGGCCACTGCGATCTCATCAACCTTAGTGAATTGCTCCAGAGAACATTGTTTATGGAAATCTTATTTCGTCCTTTTTAGTTTATTCTTAAATGCATTGCGTGAGAATAAAATAGTATCGTAGTTTTCTAAACTGAGGCTTGCTCATCAAACATATCAACTGCATTTTTGAATGTTTCTTCTCTCCCTTACAAATTAACTCGGTTATCTCTCACATTCTCTAAGCACAAAATATTGAAGTTGAAGTTACGAGGGGGAAATCGCAAAGGTTCCTATAAAATTTGATTGTTTGGTTTCCGCATTTGCAGCTAATCCATTCCCAACGTCATGTTGCTGTAATATCATGCAGACTTATCAGATTGTTCCTCTTAAAACTTTCTTGGTAACCACAATTTTCAGTTTATATCGTTGTATCCCACAAATCAGTCAAATCTGTAAAATACGAGTGTGTATTTTTGCATAAAATAGTCTGTTGTTAAAGAGGAAAATGTCCAGTTGACTTTGTTCATAAATGGTTAAGTTTAACCTCGTAATCTTTGCTCATACAGTCAATTCTGGATAATTCGAAATTTTTGCTCAGTCCCTAGAATTCTGTATTAAAAGAATGTTAAAAAATCGTGGATAATTCGAATTTTATTTTGGATAATTCGAATTTTTTCCATACGATTGCCCTTAAAATATTATGGTAAGAAATGTTACTGAGACTTTTCTTCGCTAAAGGTGCATTATTTATTTTTTTGCAATACGTGAAATTGTACGGCTCATAACAGCATCACCAAAATGAAAAATGTGAAAGTCATTTTTTCCCCGGCCAACATGACATCTGTTATTCGGCCAATGGACCAAGACATTATCAAAAACCTTAAACATTTCTACAGGTGTCTGTTGGTTGAAAGCATTCTGATCGGAGATTTTGAAAATAAGAAGTTCAGCATTCTTCATGAATGTGTAAGCAAGCATGGGACAAGGTCAGTGAGAGAACGATTATGAAATGCTTTCACAAGGCGGGATTTGTAAATAATCTGAAGCACTAAATGCAGTGGAAAACTTTGATGAAACTTTGACGTGGAGTTAATCTTTTTTATTTATCCCTTCTGTTTGAGAGAATCTATATAATTCGAATTTTTGGATATTTCGAACTTTTTCTCTGGTCCCTTGAACTTCGAATTATCCACGTTTGACTGTATTTCACATTTTGTATAGGTTGTGTCATAATTTAGCATCTTGAGATAGTTTCTAGCACAGATTTCGATTAGTTTCTCGGTTAACACTTCTAATACCGTGAAATTTCCAGCTGCTGTTGATTGTACCCTTCATTTAAATTGTTGAATAATCTATCATTTTTCGTTGCATATTGCGAGTATAACTACGATTATAAGGAATGAAAAACAACTTATATAAATTACATATTTTATGGTAAATAGATTCGCATGGTATTGGAATAGTAACTAAATCTTTGCTATTGACAAATAGCATAAATTAAAACAAATTATTAGAAAAGGGCTTCTTAAACTAGGGTTTTGTGAAACACGAATAATTCAGTGGCAGGTCAGATTAATCAACAATTGTTAGAAAAAATAGAAAATTATCTTGAAGGGAGACATTTAACTAAAACTTGATAACTATATGAAATGAATTGAATTTACCACTGATCAATGCTTTTATTTTGTGATTTCTGGGTCGAATGAATACGGTTCGTGATGTGAAGAACTGGAAGTTTTGGAAGTTATAGCATAGAATATTGTACGCATAATCGAATGGTAGTAACTGGATTCTATTGCTAAAATATCGATTGATTTTTAGAATCGGAAATATTGATTTCTTCTTTTATTTTATTTTTTAAAGTTTTAAAGAAAAAAATTGTTAACTTTTGAATGAAGGAAAAGGTTTAGTTCTATCTAAAATTCTATTACTTATTAAGTTTTATTAACTTTCTTCTCGATAATGTAGTATTTACATTAATTCATCTTTCTCTTAATATTTCCTAGTTCTGCTGCTATAACTTTAGTTGTGTTTTTACACATTTAAGAGAAAATATTATTTTGCCAGTTCTAAACAACTTTCTTTTTCTTACAGTTACGAAAGAAGATAAAAAAAATAAACGATTCATTTTTTTACACAGAATAAAGGTTTCTCTAATTCTGATTTTGTTCTAGGAACTTTGTATTGGTAGTGCAAGTTAACAAATATGAAGTTGTAATGAATTAAATAAGAGGATACGCCTTCATGCATTAATTTTTTTTATTTTTAAGGTACAATATGATGTGAAACAACTGTCAAATCTAAAAATTTATATGCATTTTAGAATTCATGTATATTCTTTGCTGACGACAATTTTCAGAAACTGCAACATGCCGACAGATATGCTTTTCCAAAATTGAGAACCATTTGTGCTGAAAATGACAACAAGTTACTACACTAAGCTTATTTGTTGGAAGGTATTAACCCTTTGCGGTCAGGTGCGGCGTATTATGTGCGCCTCAGTTCTTTGATCTCGAGATTGAAGTGTAGGAAATCCAGTTAACGAAGAGGATATCGGCTAACAGTCGGACACAAATGTGTCTACTATCCATCCACTCAAAATCCTTCTAAATCTTAAAACACTATGAAAAATAAGATGTTATTTAATTAAATAAGCACTGAGTTGGAAAAAATGGGATGGCGTATAAAGTGCGCCAAGCTGATCAAAGTGTTCTAAAAAGTTACCTGTCCGCAAAGGGTCAATAATCATCTAAAAGGCTGTTCTGAGATTTTACGGAATAATTACCTTAAACATTGTTTCGATGGTGGGTCGCTCGTCACGTGTTAGGTTGGCGACTCATCGAGACCGTGATAATTCAGAATTATCGCTTTGTTGGTTAAAATTTATTTCATTCAGCATTAGTTCTGTTTCATCAAAGTATTGAAATGCTGTTTTATTAGCATTAACTAATAAATCTTTCTTGCTCGTAGATTTTAATTGTAAATTGTGTACTTGTGTTTAGGAAACTATAAGTGTTTCGAACCTGGCAACACATAAATAGAGACTGCCTTCACTTTCTTTGAGTAGTCTCATTTTCTACTGAGTCTAGCAGAGTGGTAAATACTATCCCCAAATAGTAATATTTTTTGAGTGCATGTGCATTTTTAGGAATTGTTTTCTAGTTTCTCTTTTTCTTGACTGAATCGACAGTCAATCATCTTATTTGCTATTTAAGGAGACGTACCACTGATGTACCGTCTGATACCGTACCATAGGTGTTTGTTATATACTGTTAAAAACTCCGTGTAAATTATCTTAGTAGAGTGTGAAAATTGTAGCGATGGGAGACTTATGGATAATCTATTTGTCGTAAGTGTGTTGTGGAAAAGGAACATTTGTAAATGATCCATGTATGATATTTCTGCGTTGATTTCAGATGTAAGTAAAATTGATTCTTTTGTACACTTCAGTGTTTTTTCAACATTGCTTATTCTGTAAATATTTTGAAAATAGAACTTATTTTCGAGAGCGATTTTTAGATGAAAAAACATGTTGCATTTTAGATAATGTTTGAACTATGTTGAATGGCTGACTTGCCTTCATGATATTTGAAATGTTGAGATTTCTATAAGATATAATTCTCAAATTTAGTTTCCAATAATCATATGAATGTTCGATTGTTCGCATAAATAAATGAATGTAATTATACTCTGTCTTGTTATTTTATATTGCGTTGCTGAACATTTCATACAATACCCATCAGTTATTCATTTTCAAACATATTTATTCACATTATTTTTTCACTTATTTTTCTTAAGTTTTCACTGCATGTTTATCATTTTATAGAGACATTTCTGTGAGTGATAATGTTAATAAATGTTTCATTGATGTTAAGAAATTTTACATGATTTATATTAAAAAGTCACGCCCATTGTATCAAAATAAAATTCAGTTTAAATTTATGAGAATATATGTATTGAAAATTACATTTTAAATAAAAAATACACTTGAAAATTATCACGGCTAGATTTCTCATAGGCATGGCCTAGGGCTCATACAAGGAAAAAATTTCAATGAGATCTTTAGAGACTTTTCAGCAATATTTTGTACGTATCATACAAATGCCTGTATTTTTAAAGCACATCCGTGCATATTAAATAAATTGCTGATACATTTATGTTGCCTACCTTTACAATTGAAGTGTGAACACGAGAAGTGAGGCAGGTCTCTGTGGCAGGCAGGTTCTTTTTGGTATCGCAATATATTCAGTCTTTCTCGAAGCTTTTTAAATCCAAATTAATATTTAAACGCAAACTTCGTCTCCAAAAATCGAGCCGTGAATGATAGACACTATAGGATTGTTGGGAAAGTGTCCGCCGTTTTCCGATAGCTTGCGCTGATCGCTGTAGGAAAGCTGAAATGCTGTTATCAAACTTTGAAATGACGTATTTCCTGAAAAGTGGTGCCTAAGCCGCTATTTTGGTCTGTTGACCATAAACACTGGTTTAATTGTATATATTTGGAGTCATGGAGATCAGAAAAGTGCGTTTTCGACATTTAATGTGTTTTTTTCGGCTACCACAAAGGAAAGGATGCTTTTAAAGCCTTGTAAAAGATATGCGCTCCTTACGGAGACAATGTTGTAAGTGAGCGAATAGTGCACAAATAGTTTGTGAAGTTCAGACGGGAAAAATACACATTTAAAACCAGCAACGCTGTAAATCATCCGCGGTTGATGACGACCAAATCAGGCTCTGATCCCAAATAATCAACGTATTACTCTGTCACATAGAGAGGTCCAAAGAGTCGAATGCGAATTGTCTTCGGTAGTCGTCTTGATGTTCGGGTACCCCTCAAATGAAGAGAAAACTTTAAGCACCTATTATTGCTGAAACACAGCGGAAGCTATTCATTTTTGAAATGGATGATAATGGGCGAGGAGACATAGATCACCTACAATAATGCAAAGCAATAAAGGTGATGGTGTTATTAGAATGAGCCACTATCAACCCACCTGCAAAGGCCACTATCCATTCCCAGAAAGTTCTGCTCTATTGCTGGTGAGATTTGAAGGACAATGTATATTACGAGCTGCTGTTATGATTAAATTTTAGGTTTATTATGAATAGATTTTGCGGACAGGTTTGGCGTATAATGTGCGCCACAGTCCACCATTTTCGAGATTGAGGTGTAGGAAATCCAGTTAACGGTGATTAAAAAGGCTGAAATTCCGGCGAAAATGTGTGTATTATCCATCCATTCAAACCTCTAATCTTATTACACTATAAAAATTAAGTTTCATGTATTTAAATAAGCAAAGAGTTTGAAAAAATGGGATAGCGTATAAAGTGAGCCAACCTGATCCGAGTGTGCTAAAAAGTTACCTGTCTGCAAATGGTTAATTAGATGCTATTAACATAATTAGCAATATCCCAGGTTCTACCTTTGTCTAATAATTGTTTTTATTATTGTAAACAATTTAACACTCAGAATTCGACCTAAAGAAAGACAAAATTATTTGAAAAAGATAGCATTAAACTTTATTTACAATATATATATTTGAATATAAATTCTCATTAAATAAAAGGAGCCCAGGCAGAACGCGAACGCATAAAATAATTAAAATAGTCACAAACCAAAAGTCTATTATTGTCTCTAGTAACTTGACCAAACAGATTTCAATTCTCCAGGCGGCGTCACTTGAGCCTCAGTCATGTATTCATCGAAAATATAACCGATCTTATGTTTCAAATAACAGTCACTAATCACAGAGCGATATTCAATTGCTCTTCTTCGTTCACTTTTTATAGTCTCAATAAAAATCTGTCAATTTACCAGGCGGCCACCGTCACTTCCATAACAGAGACGCAATGAAGCCATTCACAAAAATCAGCCGCTTAATGTTTTCTCCAAACAAACCACTTCATTTTAGTTACCTTCTTATCTCGTCCTCCTTTTTGTTATTGTCACCCCTTAATATACTTGCGTTTCTTCAAGCCCCAGGTACGTCCAGCCAATCTAAGGGGTGGTGACTCTTGATTGTTCTGGAACTTTCTAGGGTGACCAGGAGAGACACCACCTGACTAATTTTTTCTCGAGGATTCGCGGTCATTCTGATGATTTCAATTCTAGAGAACTCTTTAATTCACTGAGTTCTGATTCATGTAAATATAAATTTTACACAAAACTACTACCGCCTAACCAAAGAATTAATGTGGTTAAATATAGTAGCCAGATGGACAATTTGAATCAAGTCATTGACTAGAATCGCCTATAATAGTCCAATCGTAAAGGGATGGGTGGTCTTTGACCAGAATAACTCTAGATCACCTGTGACTTTGGCGCCTGAAGTTGTTGAAGCTTGGCTGGGATGCCCTATCCCCAACCTTCCATATGGTTCTGACTTGGCACCTTCGAATTTTTCCGCACTTTTCAAAATTCGCTAAGGTAACAAATTTAAATTCTCTGGAAAACTGCGAAAAGCACCTGGAGCAGTATTTATAGCGATAAACTAGGGATGTCCTATGAGAGTGAGAGAATGAAACTTATCAATAGAGATGCCAATTTCTCGTTAAATAAAATGATGCATATATTATTACATAAAATTCATCGTTAGTACACAATTTTTTTTAGAATTGAATTTGAAATAATTAGCATGTGTATCAAAAAATGTAAAAATGATTTGGAAATATTCATTTCACTGCCTTTGTGCCAAATTTCGTAGCTCTAGGTCCAGCGGTCTGCCTGTAGAGCCCCAACACACAAGCTCTCTCCTTTATTATTAGTAGAGATGAATGCTTAACGTTTATTTCCCTACCCTGTATATATATTCAATTTCATTTCGCAAACAAATCAAAAATAAGATGCATGAAATTTAATATTGTGTTTACATAATATTAAAAAAATATTAATAAAGATTTCATAATATAATAATGAAATATTTAGTTTACTGCCATTTTATAAAAATAGAACGCACTTGCAGAAGGCGTAGCTTCTTCTTGCTAATAATGTCCTCAACAACAGACATTCATTATTTTGAATATCAATCAGAAATAAGGAGAGTAAAATTAAATTTCGAGTTGACCCTTTCAGTCTCCAGACACTTATTATTCTTTCTAAAATTCTGAAATTTATGAAATGTACTCATTTTTTGGCCTAAGATGAAAGTTGGAAAAGAAAAAAATATATATTTCAATTTTTTAAATTAAAATTAAAGGGGTTCCAATTGGCGTCATTGGGATTGAAATAGCGCAGAAGTTAAATATGCTATGATGCCATTTGGAATAATTGGGATTTGATGCAACACGATAAGTGGTTGAAATATTTCAAAAACATTGGCATTTATAAAATACTAGCCACATTCGGTGACCAGCTTGGTAGCCGGAAATAAAATTTCAACTGAATATCTTATGCATTATTTTATATTCGTGGTTCCTTTAACAAAGTAGTTTTAAACTTAAAATTGCTATAGACATTTAGCCCTTGCTCTTTTCGAAACCTTGCACATGTTCTATTCCTCGTCTACATTAACGTAAAATACGCATTTGATTTCAAAATTAAAATGGCGCGGCACATTTTACGTCTAGCAGCATGCTAATTGGCTTAAAACACGACGACAAAAAGAATTAAATCATCGATAATCTTTCAGTTTACTGGATTACTTCATTATATACTTACAATCCTGAGGACTTCCTTTACAGATTTCACAGGAAAATTTATCAAATAAAAGAAGAAAGTAAAATCTAGTCAGTTCTTTTCTTAGCTTCCAACAATGGAAGGGAAAAACGCAATTAAATATTTGTAGAAACAATGAAAACGGTTTGAGTTGCGATGCAACAATAAAAGTATTGTTGTAAATTATTCTTTATATTGCTTAATTTGCGCCTATCATGCGAAGTCCCTGTGGCGCAATCGGTTAGGGCGCCGCCCGTCTCTGGTCGCACGGCTGGTGCTCGGGGTACGGAGGCGAGTGTCCCATCATGGCTTATGACCAAGCACGTGGCACGGCCGTGTTGGTGTATTTTTTAATTTTTTTTTCTGCACCAGGTCGCGAGGAATTTTCGTTTTAAAGTCATATTTTAAAAATTTCTAAAAGCTATGACTAATTTGGTTTTTTTTAAAAAAAAAATTCAGTCTCCAATGGTTATATCACCAATTAAATCAAAAAATTTCTTGAAAACGTATGCCGAAACCTTTTTTTAGCGCGCGATAAGTACTTTATTTTTTCTCTTCATTTATTTGGTTATCTGGCGTGTGTGTTGGCGCTCTAACTCAGACAGCTGGACCTAAAGCTACGAGATTTGGCCCGAACATACTTTGAAAGGTGGGAATGGGCACCTGGCTATTTCTCTTTCATTGCTGTAATTAAGGAAAATATCCTAATACATTTTGCTCTCATATTTTTTTTTTCATCAAAATTTTTGCGAAATCTGTAAACCAAGCTCTCCAAAATATTGCATTAAGAAATATATCCATTAATCTGATTGATTATGGTTGCTTTGTTTTCATTCTTTTCTCAGCATGTTTTAATCCAGTTAATATGCCGATGGCCATAAAATGTGTTGCGACATCTTAACGTTGAAATCATATGCATATTTAGAAGAGGAATAAGAAAGTGAAGATAGTGCCGCATACATGGAATTGGAGGTTGCATGACATGGTCAGTTATTTGACTCCAACAGGAACATTTATGTAGACAATGAACAGAAGAGGTCCAATGTCACTAATAGAACATGAGTTAAGTATCTACCACAATCTGAAGTTTAAAATTACGTTGTTTAGAGAGCCATGAATGAAACATTATGCAAGATTCAAATTAAATTATATTCCCGGTGAACAAGCTGGTCGCAGAAGGCGGCTACTAATTGTTATAAAACTTAAATGAGATATGGTAAAGATTCCCATGTGCTGAGACAAATATGGAAAATTTCTAGATGAAAATGTAAATGCTTTTTAAAAAATGTGACTTCTAAGTAATGGGCAAGAATATGTAATTCATATTTTAGGAATATAAGCTCAAAATTCCAGTATCCATTGTATCTGTTGTTTCTTCTGAAATAAATGAAATCAAACACACACATAATCAAAACGAAGCACACTCTAGTAGTAAAATAATCAACCAAATTTCTTTTAACCACAATTATATAATTTTAAATTTTCTGTATTATTTAAAATGTTAAATTTGGTTTCTTAATGAGCTAATTAGCATGTATATCAAAAAATGTAAAAATGATTTTGAAATATTTATTCCTCTGCCCTTGTGCCAAATTTCGTAGCTCTAGGTCAAGCGGTCTGCCTGTAGAGCCCCAACACACACGCTCTTTCTCCTTCATTATTAGTAGAGATGAATGCTTAACGTTTATTTCCCTACCCTGTATATATATTCAATTTCATTTCGCAAACAAATCAAAAATAAATAAATTTAATAAATTAAAATTCTAATAAAAAATTCTAAAAATTGGCTCTGAGGTACACATTCCAACCTGAAGGCGTGGAAATTGAATGCAAGTCCAGTTCATAAACATTTCTTTATTAAAAACAGGGATGAGGTGAATAAGATGCACCACAGGCGCTCACGCAGACAAGTACACATACACTATAACTGAGCAAAGTTTCGCAGAGGAAGAGAGTTAAATACAAGCGAGCGAAACGACAGCGCCAATCAGCAATGCTGAATCTGCATAAACTGCTATCGTCCGCCAACGTTTGCATCCAACACAACCCTCCAAAGTATGTTTGATACAACTTTCGTTGCTCTAGGTCTAGCAATCTGTCCTGTAGAGCGCCAACACACAAACATTCTTCTTTATTATTTGTAGAGATAAAAGCTAAATATACACTTATTGATAGTAGCAAACAAATTTTTCTTTCATAACTTAAAACGCGGGTGTGTTGGTGAGTGAACACACGACAGAAGAGAAACATCCTAATCTTTTCTACATAAACTAAATGTATAATGATAGAATCACACTCTCTTTCTTTTTCTCTCTCTCTCTCTCTCTTGTTTCTCTTTCTTTCTTTCACTTCCCTACCCAAAAAAAGAAAACATTTAAAAATTATATAATTCTTTATTTGCTACCCGCCTTCGGAGTCTACCTGTTCGCCGGGAATATAATTTCAACTGAATCTCTTATGCATAATTTGAAATTTATGATTCCTTTAATGAAGTAATTTTTAACTTTAAATTCCGATAGACATTTAACCTGCGTTTTTCTTGAAGCCGACTTGACTTTCTTATCCTTTATGTAAAATATGCATTTGATTTCAACTTTAAAATGGCGTGACATATTTGTACGTCCAAGAATATGATGTAAACAATTAAAACATGTTTATAAAAAGAATTAAAACATAGCAACCACAATCCTTCAGTGTCTTGAGGGCTTTAAAAATTTCACAAACATATTGAACGAATATAAAAATAATTTAAAATCCAGTATTATATTATCACAGCTTTCTAAAATGGGAGAGAAACAGACAATAAAATAATTTTTAAACAATGATAACGGTTTGAATTTCATTATATAAATGAAAAGTATTGTAAATAATGCCAAAAAATATATTTTATAATTTATTAAAATTAGAGAAAAAACTCGTAAGGCAACTTAATTTATATCATTGAAAAGGTAATTTTTAAATTTTTCAGAAGGTGAAAAAATAAATTGTGTGCTGTAATATTGTCAGAAGTTATTAATGAAAAACTAAAAAATAATTACCTTAATATATAATTAATTAAATTTAATTTTTTATTAATTTAAATATTTTTTATTTCTCTTTACCAGTGAATTAAGCAAAAGAAAAGGATGCATCAGACGGAAATGTGAAAAAAAAACATTTACAATAGCACAACTAAACAGTTTTATGAGAAACAAAATAATGTATGATGTATAACAGATGCGATAATGGCAAGTCGGACATCGTATTAAGAATAAACCTTCGGAGTACTTAAAATAAGTGTTCAAAGGCCACGCCGTTTGAAGCGATACACGCTTCGCATGTTGCTTTTCATAGAATTGGGTAGTTGTGGTATTTAAATTTGTATTCCATTCGATCTGTATTGTACATTTTAAGTTGGTATAACCTTTTCTTTTACTTAATTCACTGACATAGAGACTCCTGGAGCGGATAATCTGTCCGTTTCCGTTCTGTATGTTTTGGGAAACCAACTTTACTATTACATTTAGAACCATCAGTAATGACATTATATTTATTAATTTGAGCTTGATCTTTAAAAATCCAATCTACTTAAATTTTTCCCATTTAGTATCAATACATTTGAAGTCGTTAACTTCTTCGACATTATTACTTTTCATCAATATTACTATGCTTTTTTAATTTCAATAGTTAAAATCCCTGAATTCCATTTTGTGCTACTATATCTCAAGAAATGCAACCCGCCAAGACTTGCATCGATACTGTTGATTCTGAGTGGTAAGTTTTAGTTATATTACGGAGAGCATACCTTTGTATCTGTAATTACTTAATATTGGTATGCACTGTGTCTTAATGCCATACTTCAATACCATACAATATTAGCTTTTCAGTCGCTCTTAAATATATCTCTTTTATTCTCTGAGAATTCACATCCCACGTCGCACAACTAAATCTAGCAATCTTGTTTTGCATATTAATTATCGTATTTCTAACATAATCTAAATGTGGCGTTCGGGATAACTTATACTCTGTTACAATCCCAAGATATTTAAACTCGTTTTCAAATATTGTATTCTTGTAGTGAAGTAGTACGGGTGGGCTTTTTTCAAATTCGTATCTTTTGTGGACAGCATAATGTCGGCTTACTATCAGCAGTATTCACAATAATCATTATTACTCGAGTCGAATTGCCATCAAAAGTATCAAAATGTGGAAAAAAAATACAAAACAGCAATTTTATTGATTTAAGTTTTTGGGCCAGTCACACTAAACATGACACAATATTTTGTACCCTGAGATCGTAAAATCCCTTATCGCAGACCCTTTAACGAACAAACTATCTCTGGAAAACGAAATATAGATGTGAATGATTTTTAAGCAAATATCTTAAAGCAATTCTTGCTAAAGTGTATCTTAAGGAAAGAGTCTGTCTTTCAAATAGCCTCATGCTGCCATTCGCTCTAATATTTGCGCCAATTTCAATTGATGAATGTTCGTGGATTGTGTACATTGTACTTTCCAATTTTGCAAAGCACCATTTTGTAAAAGGACAATTAAGGAAATAACTCGAGTTTGACCAAAAATTATTATATTAACAGTCTTCTGAATGGAGAGTCAAAAATGCGTAACTCCGATGGAATTTCATTGTTCTACCTATTTTGAAACATATATCGTATAACTACGACTATTGAGAAAACAGATGGCGCTGAACTCTCAAATTAAAAATGGAACTGTATAATCTTTTAACTGAACCGTCCAAATGATGACAATTTCAGCTTAAATTTCCTTTTCCAGCCCGGACATGAAGTCCAAGCTTTAAATTAAAGAAAAAACGCTAGATAAAAGCAATCTTATTTAAAGATTGTTAAAAATAATTTATATAGAAAAATATTGTACTAAAATAGTGGTACAACGTTTGGAAATTAGTCGATATGCGTCTAAATGAATGTTTTTTCTAAGTCCTTTAATGTATTCACTATCTCTAGTGACTGGGCACAGATGTGAATGATTTTTAGGGAAATCCTTTAAAATAATAATTACTAAATTATTTCGTAAGAAAATTGTCAGTATTTCAAACATTCTCATACTGGCGCCAACCCTAGAATAATTGCGGTCTTTGCAACAGATGAACGTCCATGCATAGTATGCGTTGTAGTTTCCTTTATTGCCAACACTATTCTGTAACCTGACAGTTCAAGGAAAGAAATTGCACGAATTTGAAAAAAATATTAAGAGAGTAACCTAAATAGATATTCAGAAAAGCAGTCTCGTTTTAGTTTAATTTATATATTATTAGCCGTCTTCGTCGACCAGCTGGTTCGTCCGTTTAAAT
>BGPR01002459.1:1078-25070 GCA_013235015.1 Araneus ventricosus | reverse complement strand
GTCAAAAGATTCATAGACATCTAACAGTCCCGGGAGTATAGGAGGTAGACAATAAAATTTAAAAATTAGTTAGTTTTCCCGAACACTATTGCCTTTTTGTAATTCCTAGTTTCGGGCTGTAATTTCTTATATCAAATTTTATGAGTTATCACTCGAGAAAATTCAGGTTTGGCGGCAGTACTGTACTCTGGAGCCTAATTTCAAATTTAAAGTTTCTAGTCCTAGTGGTTTGGGAGATTTCGTGATGAGTGAGTCAGAAAGTCAGTGAATGAGTGAGTTACGGTATTTGCCTTTTATATATAAAGATTATTTAAATCTTAATCTGCTATAGTCCATTCTGAAATATTTCAATATTATTCGAAATCATATGGACCTTGCGTAAACTATAATTCTTGATTCAGGTTATTCTGTCTAAAAAATATGACGAGTTAAGAAAGTTTTTCTTTGTAATTTAAGTGTTCATTTGGAGATTATATGACTCTTTAATCTCATTTAATGCTACATGAATACTTGGATTCTTATTCCTCAAGATTTCTGAAACAACATATTATACATACGGTAGTATGCAAATACACATATTATGTTTTGAAACACAATATTCCTAGATATTACCATTTCAAAGAGTAGGGGATGCTTTCAAAAATTGTCTGTCTTGTTGGATATTTGAAGCAGCATGTATTGCTATTCGAAAATAGAGCTTTATTTAATTTTATTGTACAATGTTTGCTAAAGGACAATAAAACATTTTGCAATCATTTTAAACATAAACTATAACTCAAAGAACAGAATTCATCAAACAACTGATCTTTGCGGAGAACATCCATGTTTCGGAAAGACAAAATAAATGAAACCGAAATGAGACCCATTTGGTGGTTTTTAGGGTAGGTTCCATATTTCAAACTTTAATCAATTTCTTTTGCAGTTCTTTTTCTTTCTAAGTTGAAGAAAAATCACTGAAAAGTTAAGTAAACGTTATTGAATGCAATCCTTTTATGAAAATTGTGAAGAATATTTTTTGTTTAGGGAAGAATATCTAGGTTTTAAAAATTATCGCAAAAATACGTTTCTTCAATTACGCTTAGGATTTAAACAGATTGCATTGAATATCAAGAACGGTGAGTGATCATCTCAGAGATAACTGATTTTTCAAAATTAATAAGTAAATCGAACTTGAGCTTGTATCTTAGTTAGTTTTCCTGTAATATAATTTTAAAAATAAATAAAAATCACTGTAATTTTTTAAAATTTCCTATATTAATTCTCTTATTAGAGTCGGAACAATAAATGGTTTCATTAAGCTACCAAACATGACATGAAACACCAGAAAATAAGTTATAATAATCTAACCGAAATATTCTGTTTAAATGCAACAAACAGAATTATTACTGAAAACGAGGTTGCCCATCAAAACAGTGTTACACCTTTTATATGAATGCGGAAGATATTTTACAAATGTTCTGGATGAATTTTTTTTTTATTTTTCTGAAACGTGCTTGAAATAAGCTTTGAAATGCACATCAAACATGTTATGTAATCGAGTCTCTGCAATCATTCAACAGGTATTTATCCATACATTTCACAACGGCATATAATTTTATAAAAATCGGAAGATATTTTGCAAATGCGTTGATGGAAATTTTAAGATAAATTGAACCATTATTCAAATAAGCCTTGAAACTCATATTAAACTTATTCTTTACTCGAATGTCTGTAATCATTTGATAGATTTTGATCTACGCATCGCGCAACAACACATCGGAATCGCTAAAGGTAATTTTTACTAATTCGTTTTATGAATCCTGCAGTTCTGTATGTTGAGCTTACATGCTCTTTTTCTACCGTGGTTTATCGAACTCGAGAGACAAACTACGGTTAATTATTTTTCTGTAGGCATACCTTGTCTAATCGGACACTAATAATAATCCAATCATGGAACTTTTAGCTTTGTGTTTTGCAACTTTCACGTTTCGATAATTCATCCGAAATAAATTATAACAACGTTAGTTCTAAAGTTCGTTTATCAGCCTCGATACAGAAATCCAAGTTTTAAATAAAAGAATTTACACAGCTGTAGTAGTAGTGATATAAAATATAATCTACCGGTTAAAGCCGAAGTGTTATTCAGCGACAAATTCCTCGACAATGTCAAGATGACTGAAAGAAGTGTGTCTGGTTTTTCTCCGAGAGAAACGCAAAAGCGAGCTAATTTTCCCAAGAAGTTATACAGGAAAAACTAGCTTCACACTCTGGAGCTAAATCAGATCCCGATTTCAGGTGGACTCTAATTGCCTTTACCAACCGAAAATGCCCCACTTCCCTTGATACTTCCTCCCCTGTCACTAATGGACTTGATAGATACGCTACACCAGAGAACTATTAGCACCAGCACCATCACTGTTATTTCTCGTGAATGGTTATTCTGTTAAGGTGACTCCCCTAAAATCCTCCTTTTTGTGAAATTTTTCGAAATTTCTTTTATTTGTTCAATTTATAGGTCATACATTTAAGTTTCCAAAAATGCTTTATTTTTGTTTCTGCGGTAAGTACAAGCAGTTATATTATAAATAATAAAATGGAATTGATATTTTGATACCGGAAATCGACATTTAAAGAGCCTTGAATGCACAAACAACTAGTTTGAGCAACTATTTTTTGATTCTCAAGCAATATATTGTCTAACATTATAGAGTTGAGCATCTATTTTTATTTCCTGTTGTCGTTGCTGTTTTTCCTTAAATTTAAGTTTGTGTTTAGGGAGAAACCATCTGGGAATAAAAAGCCACATCACTTTCATTACTATTGATGTTAGAAATGTTTAAATTTTAGTGCAATGATATAATTCTACAAAATAAGTGAAATGAACATTACAAATGACTGCTTGAGTTCAAACTACGCAGAGTGATTGGAATACGTAAACATTTTGAACATTTAAGAGTATTAAGAGTGGAGTGATATAAGAACCAGCACCATCTTTTATATTGCTTTTATTTACACGTGAATGATTGCTCTGTTAAGTGAAAACGTGAAATACATTTATTGTTGTGTAAGTTTTCGTGACTACAAGCGATTTGTTTTTTGAAAAATGTGATATTAAGGAAAAAAGTAGTGAGGTAATGAAGCTGACATCATTGTAAAGATAAATTTATTTTCATTAATTTTAAGATAGCGTAAAAATTGTTTTCTTTGGATATTTTCTAAAAGAAAATATAAAAAACTTTAAAATTACGAGATTAGAAAAGCGATGTTAGTATCAAACCGACAGGACAAAATCATTTTGTGTACTTTTGAGAATTTGATTTGCTTACAGTGAAGAATGGCGGGGTGGCGTTTACTTTGGGAACCACTGGCATAAACCGCAGGTAAACTCATTGCCAATTATCCACTATAAATGTCTTATTTTATACGTAAATATAGGAGAAAGTGGAACGGAGAACATTCCAGATGTATTTTTATTGTGTATAATACTGTAAAAAATAAACATAATTCAAATTTTAATCGGATTGAAATTTCTGTAGAAAAGAATTTCTGAAATTATTTTTCCTAAATTACACTTAAGAAAAAATCCATTGTTTTTCTTGAAAAGTCACAAATTAAAAAAAAAACTGAATATATTCAAATAAAGCAACTGTACCGAGTTAGTTCTTTTTCATGTGAAAATATTCCACTGCATCGCACTAATTCAATTTTGGAATTCATTGCGCATTTTTCCGTAAAAATAAAGGAGGAGCCACCGCGGAACGATATGTGGTTAGATCTTAACATGTGCAGTTATGCTTGTCATGTGAATGTGATTACATGTGCATTGAATGCTTTTTTCCACTCTTAAATATCAACCTTTCTCTTTTAAATGAAACTAAAACCAACTCTCTATGTTATTTTGTTGTGGAGCCATAAGCGTTTAATTTTAGCACAACGTAATTCAACAATTCTTGAGTAATATTTCGGGCGATTGATGAATAAATTGCCTTAGTCTGCGTGCGCGCGCATCGGTCGTTGTGACGTCATAAAAATGTTTAGTAATTTGAACCAACTTTGCAGCTCGACTGTGACTAAACCGTAATTCCAAATTCTAAAATTCTTTTTCCACTCTTCAATGTCAACCTTTCTCTGCTAAATGAAACTAAAGCCAACTCTCTATGTTATTTTATTGTGGAGCCATAAGCGTTTAATTTTAGCAAAACGTTATTGAACAAATCTTGAGTAATATTTCGCGTGAAATCGATGACTGAATTGCTTTAGCCTGCGTGCGTGCGCATTGGTCACTGTGACGTCATCAAAACTTTTAGTAACTACAACCAACTCTATATGTTATTTGGTTGCGGAGCAACAAGAGTTTAACTTTAGCTTGAAAAGCGTCAAAGAAATTGTTTCATAATTCAGTCCAATATAGATATTTGTACATATATGATCGGGTACAGAAGTGGATTGAAGTTAAAGGAAAGGAAATCTAAAAAAACATAGCTTTATCGACATTTTTGGCAGAATAATTTAATGTTGACTTAAGCGTTGATTGGTTAATCACGTTCTTCTTCTTCTCAACAAACTTCAAACTGAAAGAATTTGTCGTTCAGAGATAAACGCCGAAATGAAGTTTCAGAATGTTTGAATTTAAAATTTTCATTGAAGAAAAGATCATTAAAAGCCGATGAAATAAATGTGATTTATATACAACATTATAATTGTACAAAAAGGAAACGTTTAGGGAAAGGAAATTAACTTACCTGATTTTTAACTTACCATTGTTTCTCAGCCTTTGAGCTACCTTCATAGAACTTCCAACGTGTGGGATTAAAAGATGTTTCGTCTTCTATCTTCCTAGCGAAAAGTCCGGAAACCGCAATTCCGATCTCTCAGATCGCAAAGTCCCCAGTCGCAAGTATTTTTATTTATTCTTTATCTACATATTTCAAGTTGTATGCTATTGTAACTGTGGAATAAATAATTGGACCAAGTGAATTTTCTTTCGATATTAGAAATGATTGCCAGAAAGCGGAGCGATTAATGTTAGCACTTTTTTTTCTAGTTTTACAATTTTCTCTAAAAAAAGAAAAAATCGTTACGATGAGAACAATTTGTAAGAAATCTGAGGGGACATATAGTAAAAGAATATTTATTGAGAATTTAATTATAAAAATTAAAGCTTTACACATAAATAAAAGAAACATATGATATGAGACATCACCGTAAATAGCTAAGGGTTAGCAACAATATTTATTTGTAATAACATCAGCATTGCATTTTATTTAGAAACCGACACTCACTGAAATTTGAACTGATGTACAGTTGAACCTGGATTATCCGACCTGATTGGGACCGGATAACCGAAAACAGGGTTAGAGGGATTAATTTTAAAAATTGACTTATTTTCCTTCGACAATATTTTTCAAAATTGTTTTTCTGAAGAAACGACCACAAATACTATCATATACTAACATTATTTTTGGTAACTTTTTTATCTTTTATCAAACATTTCGAAGGTATTTTTGAAACAGTTTTAATAAGATGACTAATGGTTGTTACTGGGTTTCGCTGCCTCCTTTGCTTTTTCTCAATTTTCTCTTTAATCCCTTGACCTACGTATTTATTTAACCTCCTAATCAGATGACACTACCGATTTGGGATATTCTGTATTATTTCAATCTATTTAAGGTTGTAAAGGATACTTGAGACATTTAAACGTGGCCAGGTGATTTTTCTATTTAAAATTAAATGTTAAGTTTATTTTATTACCAATATAAATATCGAAAATTCTATAATTCAATGCACGTGTCAGACACGTTGGTGTAAGCGAAGGGGTTAATAATATTATGAAAAAAATACCCTCCCCCCGCTCAACAATGCTACACTTTCAGATAAATTTATAGAGCCATTTTTTGATAAAATTGCGAGAAATTTGTTCACAACACTATTGAAATGCTTAAGAATGGGACCGCATTATTTTTTTTCACTCAATGACATCAAAGTTATAAAAATCATCTCTAGATAACACACGCCTTCTCAACGTTGAAATCGACTCTAATGCCATCTTTCAGAACTTTTCCTCAAAACCTCTTGACTTTATTTAAAAAATTAAAAATGCAATATGATTTTCTGGCACCAGCTCGATTGCCAAAGACCTTCACAGACGCCAGGTTAATCGAGGTTCTGCTGTATCTGAAAAACTTTCTGGTACTTTTTATGATTTTCAGTATATCTGAATTTCACTGCAGATTTTGGTTGATGCTTCTGACATCTGATTTGCAGAAAATCTACGTCCAAAGATTATCGTTACAAATTTACACTTTCTAATTGCTTTAACTGCCACACCTGGTATAGTTTTTTACCGAGAAGTACTCATCGACAGGATGAAATCGCCGCTCAAAATAAAGACCACGAACTTTCTGATTAGTAGAATAAATACTGATGAATAGATACTGTAACGATCCAGTTGGCAACAATTTTTGATCTAATAGAAAAATATGCATTTACCCTTATCAATTGAAAGCCTCATTTTTTAAACCCAGATTTAGTCTCAATTTCTAATAGATACATAACATGGCACTGTAAAATTTGTTCAAGCGAGAACTCACCAAATGTGGCAATCTACACAATTTCAATTTGAATCTGACAAAGCGAAAAATGAATGTTTCTCGGTTGAAGCTTCGTTTTCGCCCCATCCAAGATGGTGGCCGGTTTCCTAAGCATTTTAGCGGTTTGCGAACTTTCGCGAACTTGGAGGCGAGACCTACAGCGATAGGATTAAAAAATATCATATTTTTTATTTATATAAATAGAAAAAGATGAAATTTTTTAAGGCTAACATCATAAAACCAAACTCTTAAATGTAGCAAAAATAAAAAGCACGTAGACTTTAATCTCTAAACAGAACAAATAATACAAAAAAGGGGGATTAGTACAATATCTGATCAAAAGTATCTGGACACTTTCGAATTTTCACATTTTTTAGAATTTCTCCTGAAAGGCTACACTGACTGCCCTTGAACTTCCACCATGTAAAGAATAGATTCTTTCTCACATTTTACAGTGAAAATTCGGCCCTAAGGGCTATGAGGGGAACCACCAAAAAGAGATGAAGACAACAAAAATTTCGACTCATCCCCTTTCAAAGGAAGCTTATAACGAAATGAAAATTGCATGAATGGTTATGTTGGATGTGCATAATATTTAGATGCATTTCCGTAAACACAACACAAATATTTAGGAAAATATAAAAGTTTTCCTTAAAAATTTCAGATTTTTCCGCATGTTTTTTGCTTATAACATACATATTTTCCATTAAATTGTACAAAACTTATAGAAAAAGTGGCATGTGCTAGATAAACATTGTGTAAAAGTTTCGAATAAAATCTTGGAATAATAAAGAAATTATAAGTAGTTGTATTATATAATTTTTTACTGCGCAGGTGTGAGACATAGCTTAATATCTTTTTCTTAATTTCAAAGCCATATATGTAGGGAAACTTATGTAAAAAATCCAGTCAAATATCATTAAGATTTAGAAAGATATCAGCATTGCAGTGAGCAGAAGTTTTGCTTTCCTCTAAGAGAAACAAAACGATGAGGGTTTCTCCACAAATTGATATTTTTAAAACTTGATTCTTCGGAGAGTAATCGTCGAACTGCAAATTACATTATTAATTTTATCTATAAGTATGCCTGGGTACTCAGAATGTTCAATCTTTACTAAATTCTATAAAATCAGTCGAACATTTAAACATAAAAATATCCATTTGTGGAAAAACCCTCTTCGATTTTTTTCTCTTAGAGGAAAGCCAAAATTCGGCTCACTGCAATGCTGGTATGTTTTTAAATCTTAATGATATTTGACTGGAATTTTTAAATAAGTTGTCCTACTTATCTGGCTTTGAAGATATGAAAGAAAAATTACGCTATGTCTCACGCATGCGCAGTAAAAAATTATTTACTACAACTACTCATATTTTCAATAATATTCAAAGTGTTTATTCCAAATCTTTACGCAATGCTTCTCTAACATATTAACATATTATTATTTTTTCTGAAAGTTTCGTACAATTTAAAGGAACAAATTGCATGTTATAAGCAAACACCACGTGGAAAATGTTGGCATTTTTAAAGAAAACCTTTATATTTTCCCGAATATTTGTGCTGTGTTTACGAAAATGCAGGTAAAAATTATGTACATCAAACATAACCACTGATAAAAGCTTCACCTCATTATAAGCTTTCTTTGAAACGGGATGAGTCGAAATATTTTTTGTCTTCATCCTTTTTGGTGGTCCTCCTAATTGCCTTCATGACCGAATATTCACTGTAAAATGGGATTTAAAGTACATTCTTTACATCGTCGAAGTTCAGGGGCAGTCAGTTTAGCCTTTCAGGAGAAATTCTAAAAAAATGTGAAAATCTAAAAGTGGCCGAATGCTTTTGATCAGATAGTGTATATCCTAATAGAAAAAAAGTCTTCAGAAGGTCCTGAAGTAAGAGGTACAAACAACCACAACTGTATGTGTTCAAAAACATCCACCTTAATGTATACGACCGCAATAGTAGAGATCCGGTTAGGGAAAGAAGTGCAACACCATCTTCAAGGCTGTTCACTCAAGGAGGCACCAATGAAGATTGCGGAGCACAAGCAGGGGCTCTAACACCAAAACCTTTCCGTTCGAAACCAGGTGTAAGCAAGGAAAGACGTTTTGGGCGTCTTTGTTACCCCTAGCAACGATGACTGGTAGCGCGCTCTGGAGCGAAGAAAGACAACTTTGTTTCCTTATTTTTTTCTTCTTTTTCGAACGCAAAACATAGAAACAGTGTATTTTCTACGAAGTATTGTAATCGTCAAGAAATTCGATCACGAGACTTGGATGAATGTACAAGTTGTATGTCTGTCTGTGTGTGAACACGATAACTAACAAAAACGCAACGATCTACATGCCTGAAGATTGTTATGTGACCTTTTCACCAAATTTCGGAATTTCCACTTGAGGGGCCACCTCAAATATGAGGATGAGATCCTGCCATATAAGTAAACAGAGTCCCGCTTCCCAGTGAGATTGATGAAGGGGATCGAGTTGTCTCCTATCAGTGTAGGGTCTTACCTCAGTCTGAGGGGTCGTTGCATGTGAGGGCTGTAATGCAGAGTTCCCTATTAATAGTGACGGTGGACTTGTCATTCATGTTTTGGGCTATGGCTGAGTGGGACTTGTTTATGGGTATCCAATTTTGGACGAAAGATGTCAGCAGCAAGTCTTATATGTTAGTCCGTACATGTCCAAGCGAACACAATAACTCAAAAACTCAAATAGCTAGATGGATGAAATTTGGTATATAGATATATCACTAGAATTTAACATATGTATCGCATTTTGAACCCAATCAGCCAAATGGTTGACCGTCTGTCGGTTTGCATATTCGCGTGCATGTGAATCCCATGACTAGAACTCGCAACGACTTTGATAAACGAAATCTAGTTAGTGCCACTCGACTTTCTTTCTTAGAAACACAAAATGCGCCGCGTTGCGTTAGTAAATGGGAAAATCGAAGCTTGAACACTCCTGTTGGTTTTTGTTATTGTACGTATACTAACAATACAACAACTCACATTCGCAAACAATTCTACCCGGCAAATCTTGTACTGTATTCAATTTGATGCCATCTTTTTCTAACAGCTATCATGAAATCAGCGGCGTAATTGCAGCCTTTCCGCCCGGGGCAAACTTGCTACATGCCGCCCTTCCTTAATGGGTTGCGTAGGGCGCATACGCCGCAAAATAAAAAAAATGAATTCCAGTGAAAAAAGCATTTTATTAATAACATAATTCGTCGTTTGACACTGTTGATCCCTGCAAATGTGAAATCGCGCTTCCACTATCGGTTTACCTTTCGTGTGTCGGCAATTTTCCGACAAAAGGAGAAAAATACGAGTTATTTACATTTGTTATTTCTAATGTATACAATGATTCAGCATGTGCCCCTGCTCATCTTAGTTATAGAATTGTTTTCTGCATGGAGTTTGCCTCCCCTTTCCAGAGCCCTCCCATATGGCTACGCCTCTGCATGGAATTCAGTCTATGGTGTTAACACAGGACATCTGGTTCTCCGCTGCACGTATTATGATCGTAATTTTTTGTGTCATTGTGATTATTTATAATGCTCAGAACGAGGGACATCTGCTTTTAGAAAATGTATATCATTTTTAAAACTAAAAATCGTTCGTCACTTAGTTATTATTATAATACCTATATTCCTTTAAAATGTTAACATATTTTTAAATTGAACATTTCACAGCTGCGCAGTTGTTTAATATAAAAGGTCTTAAAGGATTCTGAACGAGTCGCATGTTTTCAAATTCGAATTTGATATAGATTTTAACGATGTCAAACTCTATCTACATCTATTTTACGAAAACATTTTTGGTATTCCATTTTTTTGGTTGTATTTGTCTTTCTTAAACGAATTTAATAAAATTTTAAAAGTTGAATAAATTTAAGCATTACTAATCTTTTCAGAGTTTAATTTATCATAATAGGAAATAGATTTGAAGAGGATGAATTATTTGGGAGACATATTGAAAATCTACATCATTGTACGGAGATTTCCAACCCCACCAACACACACATTTGTAATTTATGAAAACAAGTTTGCATTTAATTTCTGTAATTATAAATGTTTGAACACCATTACAGCCTATCTAACAATACTAGAACAATGTTGAAACAATTAAACAACTCTGTAACAATGCAACGATGCTAAACAATGTATCAACGTGACGTCATATATGACGTATTTTCATCTAAAAGCGTCATTTTTACCATTTCGGCAGCCATATTGAATTTGTGAGCTACTGTGTGCTTATAAGTTTATACCAAAGCGCTATTTGACTGTATAAAGTGCGCTGAAAAGCGATATTTGATATTTTTCTATCTTGCTTTTATATTATCTCTCTTAATCTTTGATTTTTTTTTGTTACTTGTATTACTTTTCAGATAGAATAAAGATGGCTTTCAGCTGATTCCGTACGAAGCTGTAAGTTTGTTATTTTGTGACATTTATTCCTATTCTTATAAAATGTATTTTAAATTTAATATATAAAGTTACTGTTTGTTTGAATGAAATTCATCATAGATTCTAATAAACTAGAAAATCACCCATCATGGTTTGAGGGGTGAAAATTACCTCTTCATTCGAGAGATTTCCCTTCAAATTTGACGTGTTGAAATAGATATATATGCGAGAGAAATATTTAACATTGATTGAAAACAAATAAAATAAACATATGTTTTATGACAGGAGATATTTTTATATACATATTATTTAAATATTACTTTATTCAAAAACCCTCTTGGTAAACAAAATTCCGTGTGAAGTATTTTTCGTTGAATAATAATTTTCCTTGTACTTCAGATGTCTTTGTGTAGATTTTAACGTGACTAGGAATCCTAGACCTTGAAAGTGCAACATAGAGCTGTCCATGTGAAAAGACAGGCTCATCGAGGTAAATTCCAACATGATCGAAAGTTTGCCCCTGCGATTTATTGATAGTCATCGTGTAAGCTGGAATTAACGGGAACTGGCGGCGGTTGAGAACGAATGGTAGATTCACGTCACTGGTGGCTAATTTAGTTCTTGGCTAGAAAGCAACATCTCCACGATTGCATTCAGATACAATTTGGCTTCCAAACTATATCACGCACATGATATACAACTGACGTAATTTACAACTTTCTATTAAAATCGGAAATTTATTTGAAATATAGGATTACTATAACTTAAAATTGCTCGGGAACTATTGATCATGGAAAGATAAATTTTATATCAATCGATAGAAAATGTTATTTCACTATTTTAGAGGTATTAAATTTGAAATTAGAACTACAATTACTCTTTTAAGTTTAAAATTACAGAAATTTAGGTTCTCTAACAATGAAATAATGCTGTTTAACGTCTCGCATTGCTATGGCGCGAGTTTTATTGTTGGTGACGTCAGAGCGTTACCGGAGGATCTGGGCTATTATATCAGTAATACTTTAAGTCTTTCATTTTTATCCTTTTACTTTCTGTCTGATTCATAGCAATGAATTGCATTGTTTTTGATCATTAAAACATAATATGCATGTACAGAAACATATATATTTATTTAAGAAAAGTTTTCCTCTTAAAAGTAACAAATAAAACTGTTTAACAGAAACTTTGTAATGATCGCTTGACTTCAGTTTCTTTTAAAGCTAAACTCGTCAAATATATTTTCGCCAAGGAAAAGCTATTATATGGCTTCTCTGACATATAGTATTTAATTGAAATGACCAATTTCATATTATTTTTATATTTTCCTCACGATAGAAAGTAAATATCCAGAACACGCATGCATTCGTTCCGCCAAGGACTTTTAAATCGCCAACGCAACACTGAAAATATCTGGAATCGTTTGTAGTTTTTAATGTTATCATGTTGGCGATGGAACGACATAGCATGTCTTGTCAGAGCGAAACATTATAATCTCTTGATAATAAAAAAACGTCAAATAGTATTCATATACAATAATCTGTGTGCAATTCAATCATAAAAGAATTAATTAAAATATGTAGATTGTGAAATAATAATCCATTTGTATCCAGAAATGCAAATAATAAGTCTTATATGTTTAAAAAATTTGATGTTTATTCAAACAATATGATATATTTTCAAATAAACTGCCAATTTTATAATTTTCTGGTACAGATTTGATATACTGCATCACTGGCGATAATTTTGTTTGGCGAGTTTTTCTAACAGCTTCAATATATTATTGGCGATATTTTGTTTTGTCGACTTTACCCATTCACGCCCAGCGTCCTCATTTGAGGACAGTGAATAAAACAGTGTGTAGAATCTTTTTAATTTCTGAAAAAAGATTTTTTATTTTTAATAATGGTAGGTAACATCACGATGAGCATTCGTACAAATTTTCATGCAGCTACTACTGTTTATAATTTCGTGATTTGCATCACCATTTTGCGATTTTTCAAGCCTCGCAGATGCATTTGATTTTCGCGCAGCTGCATCAAGTAAAAACAATATGAGTAATTACACCTATTCTAATACTTTATTTTAAAGTAATACATAAACATATGGTAGTAAACTTTCTGTATTTTTTGAAATTTTCCTTTTCAAATATGATGTTATTTAATGCTGTCCTCAATTGAGGGCGCTGGGTGTAGCAGCTAATTTTTATTCAACTTTTCAGGATTATTCATTTCTCAGACATTTGTGCGTAATGATTCTACATATCCAGAACAAATATTTGTATTTTATTGCATTTTTAGGAAATTATAGTGTAATAACCATGTTTCGTAAGTTTCTTAGGAAAGATGAAGCTCGAGAATATTTATTTTAATAATAAATTGAAACGGATATTATTGAAATTCCACCCGTCGTTGACGAGTTA
This sequence comes from Araneus ventricosus, assembly GCA_013235015.1. Lineage (NCBI taxonomy): Eukaryota > Metazoa > Arthropoda > Arachnida > Araneae > Araneidae > Araneus > Araneus ventricosus. The sequence goes on along the minus strand of BGPR01002459.1, from coordinate 11,668 downwards.
ATCGATTAAAAAGATTTTGATGATTAACTTACAACTATACTTGCAGTGTCTGATATAGCAGAAAAAACAAAAAACGTATTACTTACTTAATTTTTTAAAAAAACTCTTGAATGAGAATTTTAGTTGCATATAATCCATTTCGAATTGTTTTACTCATTTTCAAATCCAACTTTCCTTTATTCGATATTTCAAATTAATTATTTTTTTATTTTGTTCTTGTCAGTTTCCAATTATGAAAAGTTCCATTTAATTAACACAACATAACATTTAAATGATACTTAATATTCAATAAAGAAATGAAAATGTAGCTAGGAATTTGAGTCAAACTTTTTTCCAAATAATCTATCGCAATGCAAGTCACAACAATCTTTTAAGAGGAAGCAGAATTATTCCCGATTATACGTTTTATGCCTCATAAATTAACATTATACAAATATGTTGTAAAAACTTTTAGCTCATTTAAAACATGATTTAAAGAAGTTTTGAAATTCATATAAAATATATTCTAAACTTCAGTCTCTGGAATCCTTCGATAGGCTTTGCTACTTGCATTACAAAGTGCCAGACGGTTATAAACGGTAGGTTTTACGATTTTGTTTCGGGAATTCGTTGCTTCTGTAGCTTGAATTTCCACTCTGTCTGTCTTCTATGTTTGAGTGAACCCTAGAGAGGAGCTTCGGTTCTTTTTTTTTGGGAGGCATAGCATAATGCATCATATAATAATCCAAACTTAGAACTTTTATCTACGAGTATCGTAACTTTCATGTTTTGAAAATGCTTTTGGATAAAATAAAGGGTGCAATGAAAAAACAATGAGGTTCCAATATTTTAGACAACGAAAAAGCAAGTTCCCAGTCTTCTACACGTACTGACAATATCTGTACTAATAATAAAGGGGAATGTATGTGTTTCTGTTTGTGTCTTGGTGCTCTACAGGTAAGACCGCTGGACCTATAGCTGCGACATTTGGCATAAACATACTTCGGAGCGTGGACATGTACACCTCGAACATCTTTTTCTGAAAATTTAATTAGAATTTTAATTAATTAAATATTCAGTAAAATTTTGGGATTTTTCGTGAATAACTCTTAAAAATATTACAGTATAAAAATTATTTTTACATCATATCAAAATGCAAAACATTAGCTATTCAATGATATAAATTAAGTGACTGCATGATTTTTTTCTAATTTTAATACATTTTTAGATATTTGTTTTGGCATGATTTCCAACAACATTTTTCATTGTTGCAACGCATTTTAAACTGTTTTCATTGTTTAAACAAATATTTAATTGCGTGTTTCTTTTCCATTGTTGAAAGCTAAGATAATATGATGACGAATTTAACTTTCTTTTTTTATTCGATGAATTTTTCAGTTAAATCTGTGAACTTACTTTACTGTTCCAGTAAAACTCAAAGATTACCGTTGTTAAGTTTTAACTCTTTTTTCAGCGTGTTTTAATCCAATTAGCGTGCTGTTAGACGTAAAACATGCCGTGTCAATTTAAAGTTGAAATCAAATGCGTATATTACGTTAATGTAGACAAGGAACTAAACAATCGCAAGGCTACGAAAAGAACGCGGTTTAAATGTCTGTAGCAAGTTGAAGTTTAAAACTACTTTGTTAAGGGAACCATGAATATAAAATTATGCAAAAGAGATTTAGTTGAAATTTAATTTCCGGCTTTCACACTGGTCACCGAAGGCGGCTAGTATTTTTAAAATGCCAATCTTTTTTAAATATTGGCATATACCTATTTCCCCGGATTTTTTTTGCTCCTACGATAGATATTTTTTTTTAATCTAATAACATGCTCAAAAAACACCCTCCAAAATCAGCTTTAAAAAAGAGATAAACTAAATAAATTAGGTAACTTAGCAATATATTAGTTTCTTTATTATTTAATTTTTACTATTATTTAAGATTTGCTATATTTGTCTAGATTTAAAACACTACGTTGCTGAAATTGTTTTAACTTTCACCTTTCCGTCAAAAGGAGGAGGCCCTCTGTGTTGATTATTCAGTAGCTAAGAGTGGTCGGATGCAATTTCAAAGTTCGTTCCTGCACGATATGAGGCTTTACCTTCAGAAGCCTTTGCTACCCAGATGGATTGATCCTTTCGTTTTTTGAAAGCAGAGTAAAGTTTGCCTTTTCCAACCCAAAGATACCTTTCTTTGCTCGGATGTGCTCTGGCTTCCGAAAGAGTCGCAACATCTTTGAATAATACAGGGTGATTCATATTGACTGGACCAAAAATAAAACATTCCTGTGAACACTGTAATTAGTTTATTTAGATAATTCTAATATACCTTGAAACTATCCAAGTTTCTAGAGATGCTGGATGTGTGCTCCTCCGGTGACGCGGCAAATGTTCACGAGGTAGTCAAGTTCCTCCACACTCCTGATAGGATATCCCCTGTGAATGCGTTCAACATGTTAGTTATCCGCTGCATCAGTTCCTGTAAGTCCTGACGAAGTGGAGGTACAAACCCTTTGTCTTTGACAAAAACCCAGAGGAAAAAATGACAATTAGTTAGATCTGGGGATTTCGTCAGACAACAAAGCAATTTTTTTTATTTAAAACCTACACCGGTCCGGCCTATTCGAAAGGGTGTAAGGCCTTCAACAGACCGGTGAGGAAGTATAAAAGCAATACAAGTATATCAATATGACATACACACACAAAACCATCACAAAAACAGCCCAGAATGTTACAAACATTGCAAAAAAGGGATAACAACAAAATAAATAAAGTAACTTAAAACATAAAAGCAATAGAAGAAGAAGAAATGAAAAGTACGCCACTAAATCGATATTACACTTGAGAGAACCATAAATTAATTGAATTTTGTTCTATTTTTATCACCAGATCTGGAACCAAAATTAAAAATATTCAAAACACTCAAAAGGAGGAGCCCCCTGTATGCATCCAAATCAGCAAAACACAAGCACAAGCTCAGTACAACACACCAGTAAAAAGAAGGAGACAATAAAAATTTTTGTAAAATATCATAAAAAATCCCACAGAAGAACATTATAAACAGACCCGTGGTCTCCCACAAGTCTAGAAAACAATAAAATCCTTCTAAGTACACGTCAGTCAAACAATAAAAATACAAGAACAAAACCACCAAATTTTAAAATCAAAAAGGGCAAAAACAAGGTCACTGACAGGGACTCCCCAAGAGTGAATGTTCAATAAAATGTTGGACACTAGAACATTTTAATATGTCCAGGATTAACCTAAAAACAATAGAATCAGTTAAAATTAACTATTTAAATAAAGTGCTAAAAACCTAGGGTAGGGCGCAGGGACAACCCACTTAAAATTTTCTTAATCAATGGTATTGAAGTAAAAGAGTAACGATATCTTCAAATCATTTAAAAGCAATTTCACTCGGGGCTCTTTAGGGAATCACAAATGTTGTTGCTAATAGCATATGCTTTTATTAATTTATGTATTGCCATATTATTTTGCTTTAAATTTTCAAACCATATCTTCTTTTTTTGCTTTTTAGTCTTCTGGAGATGGAATTCTTTGGTGAGCGTGCAGTCAAATATATAATGATCTGCATCGCCCACCTGACCACAAGAACCACTTGGACAACTCAATAGATGAAATCTATGTAAATAGGCCGGATAAGGACCATGGCCACTAAGAAAATATATTAAATGTTTATTAACGATTAAAAAATGTGTGTCCACTTTGTCCATGAATGTCCTGACTCTAATAATAGAACTTGAGTTGGGTTGTTACCAATAATTTTCCCATTCATGAATTATAAACTGTTTGGTTTTCAATTTGACATATGAATATGGGGCAGGAAGATTTAAATACTGGCCTGTTGTGGTGGCCAGTTTTACCTGACCGTCAGACTCCTCGTTACCTGGGTTACCGGCATGAGCTTTTACTCAGGTCAAGCTAACCAACAGTCTTGAACTATAAATCTTTGCTTTAATACTATTTACAAACTCTGGTTTGGACTCTGAGGAACAAAGCAATGACAAATCATGAATGCTCGGCTAATCCACCGATCGAGTAGACTATCGTTCAGGTACTCACGTACGTTGTTATGCCATTTTGACTAACAGCGCTTTTATCGGCGATTTCGCAAGTGAAAGAATTTTCGCTGTTGCCAGATAAAACTTGTATGATTGCAGTTTCCGAATAAATTGATTTCGACTAAATTAATCAATTACGTAATTCCTCCTGTGTTATTCTTTTTGGCTCATTCAATATGAAATACACTGTATTATTTCCGATGAAGTTCGTTTCTACACGATATGAGGATTTACCTTCAGAAGTCCTTCCTACACAGATGGATTGATCCTTTCGTTTTTCGGAAGCAAGGTAAATTTTACCTTTAAAAGCCCAAAGATACCTTTCTTTGATCGGATGTGCTGTGGCTTCCAAAAGACTAGTAACATCTTTTAATAATATTATTTCCAATGAAAGGAGACGAATCACGTTATCATTATATACTGATTGTGTTTTTCTGAATGGAGTTGACGATAAATATTGTCCAATAAGTTATAAGTTGATATCCTGTATAACTTTTGTACTTCGTTTTTTTAAACTCAAGACAGGTTACTTTGAGCGTTTGTAACCCCAGGTTTAACCGAAGTAGAAATAAACAAGGATAATCGATAATTTTTACAGTTACTGATTAACACTCATTTTCGTTTACCAGCCCGGACATAAAAGTCCTAGCTTTAAAATAAAGATAAAAAAAATTCAAGAGAGTAGCTACTGTCGATACCTTTTTAAAAAATTATATATAGAAACTTTTTGTTTTGAAATAGTGGTAAAACTCTTCCAACAAATCTATGCGCATACAAAATTAATGCTTGCTATTTAATGTACTAGCCATTACTGGTAAATGAGCAGAGATATGATTGATTCTTCGGAAAATTGTTTCAGAACAATACTTACTAAATTTTTTTAAAGAAATTTGCCAGTCTTTCAAACAACCTCATACATGAGTTAACTCTAGAATAATTGCGTGTTTTATCCAATTGATGAATGCGCATGCGTTGTAGTTTCCCTCATGGCAAAACACCATTTTGTAACTTGTGAGATCATGGAAAGAAATAACATGAGTTTGATTAAAAAAATCATATAATCGTAGTAACCTCAACTGAGAAACAGAAACGAGTACAGTTTCAATTTAATTTATTAATCATTATTTGCATCCTAATCTGCAATATTTGATTCTCAAACGTTTGAACATTATTCGAAATCACATGCACTTTGCGTAAACAGTGAATCTGTATTTAGGTCATCGCTTAAATTCTCAGAAACAAATATCAACGATTATGAAATTCTATCTGATATTTAATAATGCCCACCACAACAGACATTCACAGCATTATTTTGAATATAAAGCAAAAATAAGAAAAATAAAATAAAATTTTGAGTTAAACCTTTCAGTCCCAAGACCCTTATTATTCATTCTAAAATTCTGAAATTTATAAAATGTACTCATTTTGGGACTAAGATGAAAGTTCATAAAGAAAAATATATATTTCAATTTTTTAAATTATAATTCAAAATTATTCCAATTGCCGTCATTAGGATTTAAGTAGCACAGAAGTTAAATAAGATGTGATGCAATTTGGAATCATTGGGAGTTAGTGCAACACAATAAGTGGTTGAAATATTTTGAAAAGATTGCATTCACAAAATACTAGCCGCCTTCGGTGACCATCTTGATAACCGGAAATAAAATTTCACCCGCATCTCTTATGCATAATTTTATATTCATGGTTCCCTTAACAATGTAGTTTTAAGCTTAAAATTTTTTTTAGACATTTAACCCTTGTTCTTTTTGAAACCTTGCAGTTGTTTTGTTCCTTGTCTACATTAACGTAAAATACGCATTTGTTTTTAACATTAAAACGGCGCGGCACATTTTACGTGTAGAAGCATGCTAATTGGCTTAAAACGCGTCGAAAAAAGAATTAAAACATAGCAACTGTAAACTTTCAGTTTACTGGATTATTTCATTATATACTTAGAATCTTGAGGCATCACTTCCTTCACAGAAAAATTGATCAAATAAAAGAAAAAATAAATTTAGTTAACTATTTTCTTAGCTTCAAACAACGGAAGAGGAACAGGCAATTAAATATTTGTTTAAACAATGAAAACGGTTTGTTTGGCGCTGCAAAATTGAAAAATATTGTTGTTAATTATGCCAACATATATAATTAAAAATTCATTAAAATTTTAGAAAAAAATGCACTACAACGTAATTGGTATCATTGAAAATATAATTTTTTTAAATTTTCAGACGTTGTAAATATAATTTTTGTGCTATAATATTTTCTATAGTTATGAAGGATACACGCCATAATTTAGCTAATTTTTAATTAATTAAAATTCTAATTAAAATTTCTAAAAATCTGTTCCGAAGTGCATATTCCCACCCTCCAAAGTATGTTTGAGCTAACTTTCGTTGCTCTAGGTCTAGCGGTCTGTAATGTAGAGCACTAACACACACAGACAGACAGACACGCACTCATCTTTATTATTAGTAGAGATAATAACTAAATATACATTTATTGATAGTTGTAAACAAATTTTCGTTTCGTAAGTGAAAAAGCGAGTGTGTCGGTGAATGAACACACGACAGAAGCGAAGCATCCTAGGCTTTTCTACATAAACTAAATGTAAAATGATAGAATCACACTCTCTTTCTTTTCTCTCTCTCTGTCTCTTGTTTCTCTTTCTTTCTTTCACTTCCCTACCCAAACGAAAGAAAACATTTTAAAATTATATAATTCTTTATTTACTAGCCGCCTTCGGAGATCAGCCTGTTCTCCGGGATTATAATTTCAACTGAATGTCTTATGCATAATTTGATATTTATGGTTCCCTTAACAAAGTAATTTTTAACTTCAAATTGCGATAGACATTTAACCTGCGTTTTTCTTGTAGCCGACTTGACTTTCTTATCCCTTATTTAAAATACGCATTTGATTTCATGATTAAAATGGCGAGACATATTTTTACATCCAAGAATATGCTGCTAAGAATTAAAACATGTTGATAAAAAGAATTAAAACAAAGAAACCACAATCGTTCAGTGTCTTGAGGACTTTCTTTATAAATTTCACAAAAATATTGATCGAATATAAAAAGAATTTAAAATACAGTTTTATATTATCACAGCTTTCAACAATGGAAGAGAAACAGACAAGAAAATATTTTTTAAACAATTAAAACGATTTGAATTTCATTTTAAGAAAGAAAAGTATTGCAAATAATGCCAAAAAATATTTTAAAATTTATTAAAATTAGAGAAAAATCGTAGGTCATCTTCATTGATATCATTGAAAAGGTAAATTTTAAAATTTTCAGATGGCAAATAAATAATTTCTGTGCTGTAATATTGTCGGAAGTTATTAATGTGAAACTAAAAAAAAATACCTTAACATTTAATCAATTTAATTTAATTTTTTATTAATTTAAATAATTTTTTATTACTCTTTGCCAGTGAATTAAGCAGAAGAAAATTTTACACCAGATTAAAATGTGAAAAAAAAAACATTTACAATAGCACAACTAAATAGTTTTATGAGAAACAAAATAATGTATGGAGTATAACAGATGCGATAATGGCTGGTCGGACATCGTATCAACAACAAGCCTTCGGAGTACTTAAAATAAGTGTTCAAAGGCCAGGCCGTTTGAGGCGATACACGCTTTGCATGTTGCTTTTCATAGAATTCGGTTGCTGTGCAATTGTAAATTTGTATTCCATTCTATCTGTATTGCAGATTTAAATCCGTAAAACCTTTTCTTTCACTTAATTCACTAACAAACATACTCCTGGGGTGGATCTTCTTTGAGTTTCCGATGCCCTGTTCTCATAGAATTGGGTTGTTGTGCTATTCTAAATTTTTATTCTATTCTATCTGTATTGCAGATTTAAATCCGTAAAACCTTTTCTTTCACTTAATTCACTGACAAACAGACTCCTGGAGTGGATCTTCTTTGCGTTTCAGATGCCCTGTTCTAATAGAATTGGGTTGTTGTGCAATTGTAAATTTGTATTCCATTCTATCTGTATTGTACATTTCAATTGGCATAACCTTCTACTTTACTTCATTCACTCACAAAGATTCCCCTGCAACGGATGACCTTTGCGTTTCAGATCCCCTCTTCTCATAGAATTCCTTTGTTGTGTTATTGTAAATTTGTACATTTTAAATTGGTATAACATTTCTTTTACTTAACAATTATCTTTTGAACTACCTAATTATTCTATGAAACAACGAATTCCTCGCCTTTTAAATGTAATATATACATTTTAAATTATTTTCTTAATAATTATCACATTTGTAATTAACATCTCAATTGTATTTTTCTATATTCAAGCTACTGTGGGTATCACTAAGATGACTTTATATCTCGGTTAATCCAAGTCAGTTTTGAATTTTTAATTACTATTCCAAATTGTCCAAATTTCATTTATGAGTAAATAGCTGAATGTTACAAAAATAACTTTATTTAATATCATTGAAAAAGAAAGTTTAAATTCCCAACCTTTTCTACACGGATCAAATATGCAGACGCTTAGGATAAGAAAAGACAATCCCAATTTTAATTCCTTTTGCTGTAGTGAGAATGTGTCTCAGATTTCCCGGTTTTTTACACTTTTATCCAACTTCACTTGTTTCATGTTTGTAATTACGGAATTTTGTAATAAATTTACACTTGCTTTTTGATACTAGATTTTAGAAATTTTGTGTACTTGAGTAGCATGGATGGGAATACTCTATTTAAGTATTTTCAGAACTTACTTATCAATTACAGTGACACCTTTTCAAACGGCCAACCCTACATAGCGGCCACCTCTCTTAACGGCCAATTTTTCGTCGCACGGATTTTTTGGCCCATAGACCTAATGTTAAAATAACTCCCAGCAACGGCCACCCAACCCCTCTGAACGGCCGCTGGGTGGGTTCGCCCATCCCATTTAACAAGCGCATCGGCTAGAGATTTACTTTTAAACTGAAAAACGAATTTGAAAAAATGGGTTTTTTCCGAGAAGGGTAAAAACTTAAAACACTCACAAATTGTATCCGTTTTTCAAGAACTGTAAAACATTATTAAATAAAGTACTATTTTCTCTCTAGATAAGTCTCAAACTTCATTTTAAATAAAAAATATGTGTCAGACTTGTTTATATTATGTATTATAGCAATTATCTTGTAATTGTAACGAAAACCCTTTAGAGCGGCCAACCCCTCTGAGCGGCGAATTTTTCTCGGAACGGTGGGGTAGCCGCTCAGAGAGGTTTCACTGTAATCGATTGGTTTAATTAAATTTCGATTCCGTACTAGTGGCGTCACCTGGTAGTGAATTAGTGAGAAACATAATTCAATACATAAAGATTTATTCAAGATAATAATGAATTATAAATCAAAGAATGAAAACAAGAAAACAATTAAAATTTTAAAATTTTTCTTTTTGGCATACAAATAAAAAAGGTGTTTTAAAAACAGTTTTGATTAAATTTTTCAACTACCAAGAATTGTTCATATTAAAAATGAACATCTAGCGTTAATTTTTCTGAAAGTTTCCTTATTAAGAATTCTTCTTGCAACTTCATTATACAAAGAATTTGCCCCATATTGATGAATCAATCAGAAAATACGAAAAGCGAACTAATATTATTTATGTTATACTTTATATTATGTTATGTTTACACTTTACATTATTTATGTTTCGGGAAAACAACTTTACATTTACATTTAGAACCATCAGTAATGACATTATATTTATCAATTTCAGCTTGATCTTTAAAATTCCAATCTATTTTAAATTTTCCCATGTATGATCAATATAAATGAAATCATTAACTTCTTCGACATTATTACTTTTCATCAATATTACTATCCTTTTTTAAATTTCAATAGTTTAAATTTCTGAACTCCCATTTTGTGCTACTATATCAAAAGAAATATAACCCGCCAATACTTGCATCGCTACTTTTGATACTGTGTGGTAAGTTTTAGTTATATTATGGAGAGCATACCTTTGTACCTGTGATTACTTCCTATTGGTGTACACTGTGTCTTAATATCATACTTCAATACAATACAATATTAGCATTTCAGTCGCTCTTAAATATATCTCTTTTATCCTCTGAGAATTAGACTGGTTACACACACAGCGGATTTCTTATCGCGCGGAAAATTTATCGCGCCGCTCACCGAAAATCTAGCATTTTAGGCTGGTTACAAACACAGCGGATTTTTTTATCGCGCCGTTCACCGAAAATCAGCTGTTGACTGATCGACTATTGGCAGCGTGGATTCATCATCAAATCAATTTAGTTTTGCTTAAATTATTTACTGCTTGGTATTGTTTGAAATGAACAGAGAGCAAATTCTAGCTTTATTGTTATTCCGTCGTCGAATAAAGAAGAAAAGAAAAAATTAGTTTATTTGGGTTCATCCAATTAATGAAAAAAAGAGGGGGTTGGAGCCTTATACGTTGTTTGAAAAGTTGAGGAAGGATGATACGAAATTCTTCAATTGCTTCAGAATTTCGAATTACTACTTATAAGAGTTTTT